>CM059295.1:6547500-6570000 GCA_030340665.1 Neosalanx taihuensis | reverse complement strand
CAGGAACAAGCGTCCAGGGAGAAGAGTTTTTATTGGCTACCAAAGCCCAGTAGCACCTGACATATAAACATTGCTTCCCACCACTCAAACCTGCAATTACACCAGCCACTACCACACACACATCCACCACCTTACACACGCACCCTACACACATTACATTACATTTAGCAGACGCTCTTCTCTAGAGCGACTTACAGCAAGTACAGGGACATTCCCCCTGAGGCAAGTAGGGTGAAGTGCCATGGTCGGGTTTCGAACCGACCACTTTCTCATTACTAGCCTGAATCCCTAACGGCTCGGCCACCTGACTCCCTATTCGCACACAGCACACACGTGTCCAGTCCGTGTTCTCAAGCAGAACATGTGTGTCCAGTCTGTGTTCTGTGGAAGCAGGAAGCTGCCTCTCAGAAGGAGGTCTTTGGTCCAGCCTGTCAGCCTGAGTTAGGAGTCTAGGACATTAGACGCTTCACACCCATCCTTTTATTCCTCCTATAAAATCTTCTATAATCTCCTCCATCTTTATTCATCTTATGCAAGCAGAGAATGAGTTTGGGGGTCGGGCGTGTCGCACCTTCACGTCCCCCTCCCTCCCTCCCAAACCCTCTCGTTTCACTGGCAACCAGGCGACACTACAGAGATACATTCAATTAAGCTCCGACGGTAATTAAACGAGCCTCAAACGAGCCTCAAACGAGCGCGTCTAAATCATGTCCTCCATCCGGGGTCTTCAGCTGGGTCTTTAATGCTCAGACAGACGGGGGTCTCATCCCCCAGATAGAGTCTGTTAGGACGAACAGGAAACCCGCACCTCGAACTACGACGCAGACAGCAATCTACAACACAACAAACACTCTAAACACTACTAAACACAGCTTGGCTGTGTATGGATGGTTGGATGGATGGATAAATGGATGGATGATGAGTCTTTTGTCCCTGAGTGAACGAACTACATGAAGAGCAGCTCTACAGACACAACAGTGCCTCAGGCGAAAGCGCTCGGCAAAATGCCACAAGATCCAAAGCAGGAAATTGAATAGCCTTTGTGTTTCCAACGTAGCGATTAGCCTGTTAGCACCGCAAAACCTAGCAATGACATTAAGTTAGATTAGCCCCCTAGCATAGCAGACCCAGGCAATGGCAATTAAAATAGATTTACCTCCTAGCATAGCATAGCATAGCCTGGCAGTGACATTATGTTAGATTAGCACCCTGGATTAAAGTGTGATTTGACACTCCAAACAGGTAGAAGGCCTTATACTCTCTGCTGAGGCTGGGGACAGGGGAGCGGGGGGGTGGGACACACGTCCAGCCATGTGAAATGTCACCTCAGATCTCCTTATTGGACATGGGTGAGACATGGCTGCTGTGTGTCTCTGCAGTACTGCACCACCACCAAGGAAGTCAGCCTTTAAAACCGTTTCTCACTGGGGTTGGTGGATTGGAGTGTGTGGTGAGTGTGTGTGTGTGTGTACTGTAGGTGTGTGCGAGTGCAATGTAGGTGTGTGTGTGGGCTGTAGGTGTGTGTGAGTGTACTGTAGGTGTGCGTGTGTGTGGGCTGTAGGTGTGCGTGTGTGTACTGTAGGTGTGTGTGAGTGTACTATGTATGTGTGTGTGTGTGTGTGTGTGAGTGTCTCTGTGTGTGTGTGTGTGTGTGTGTCTATGTGTTTGTGTATCTGTGTGTGTTGGCTGTGTGTGTGTGTGTGTATCTGTGTGTGTGTATTTGTGCGTGTGTGTGGGTGTGTGTGTGTGTGTGTGTGTGTGATCGAAGCATACTCTGACCTCTGGCTTCTCCAGTCATACATAAACTGACTTCTTCTTGAAGAATAATTCAATATTTAGAAAGCTCCTGTCCCTCCGGTTGAACTCTGCGTTAAGGGCTTCCCCTCCCTTCACAGTGGCCCAGCCCAGCACACAGTCCAACATAATTAATGTAATAATTACGTGAGGGTGAAATAACTGTAAATCATTTAATGACCCTACAAGGCGGGAGTTATTTTTAAAGGGGGATTCATCAATATTCTCCTGGGGTGCAGGGAGAAAGGTCAGAAACTCTCTCATTAGGATATGAGCATCTATGTGCATGTGTGTGTGTGTGTTTGCGTGTGTGTGTGTGTGTGTGTGTGTATGGGCGTCACTGCTTGTGCCCAAGTGTGTGCCCACCATAGGGACCACACCTTCTCTTACTCTACCTTGCTTCCGCAATCCAGGAAACACTAAGGCTGTTCAGGGATATCTGCACATACGCCACCATTCAATCTGGTCTTCAATTCTGCCAGTGATACCAGTCCTTCACTGTCTGTCTGTCTGTCTGTCTTTCTGTCCTGTCTTTCTGTCCTGTCTTTCTGTCCTGTCTGTCTTTCTGTCCTGTCTTTCTGTCCTGTCTGTGTGTTCTGTCTGCCTGTCCTGTATGTCTGTCTGTCTGTGTCCTGTCTGTCTGTCTGTCTGTCTGCCTGTCTGTGTCTGCCCTGTCTGTCTTCCTGTCCTGTCTGTCTGTCTGTCTGTGTCCTGTCTGTCCTGTCTGTCTGTCTGTCTGTCTGTCTGTCTGTCTGTCTGTCTGTGTCTGTCCTGTCTGTCTTCCTGTCCTGTCTGTCTGTCTCTGTGGCCTGTCTGTCCTGTCTGTCTGCCCTGTCTGTCTGTTTGTTCTGGGGGGTTTTCTAACCCTAACCCTCAGCATCCCTCCTGCCCCCTGCCTCTTTCCCCCTGACCCCACATGACCCCTCATCAACCTGAACAGGTGCAAACACACCATTGTGACGCCTGCCAATACTCCGATGGAATCAATCGCCTTCACCGATCTTCCGGTCGATGACAGGAGATGTTGTTACCCTTGGAGACCGTGTGTCTGTGAGTTCATTGCTGGTTCATTGTTCAGTAAGGAGGGGGGGGGGGGTTTGGAGGGGTTTCAAGAGAAGCTTCTGGCATGTGGAGCAGGTGGACGTGGTTGTTCAGGTGTGTTGTTGCTAAGGTGACAGGTTCACAGCAGGTACGTGTAGCATGCCTGTCTAACGCCTGCAGCCATCTTGAACTGGCTCCTCCCTAACGGCTTCTCCCACTGTGCAAAGTGTTTCCCACACTCAGTCAATCATCCACGGGCGTATTTATCAGGTTTATCTGATCGCTGTACTGATCGGACTGCACTGAGGATTACTGTAATCTACTATGGATTTTCTATTTTTTTCGGCTATCAGCGAGATAAGAACTGATGTTACCGTTGAAACGAGCCAATGATCATTGCTGGAAAGCTGGTGATAGACAACTGAACAGGTAGACTTGTGTGGCTGTCTGGCTGTCTGGCTGGCTGGTGCACATCTGTGCACGTAGTACTTGCCCACGTGCACTCTTTCATCCCCCCCTCCTCATCATCGCTGTCATCTGTTTATCTGCTGTTCACATCACACGTTGAACAGCAGCAAAAATACTTAGCATAGTCACAGCAATACTTCTCCGGATTCACGAACAAAATGAATCATTCGCAGAATGATTTGAAATAAAAAAGAATCCTGGTTTGTAGAGGAATGAACAGGCGGTTTGAACATGTTTGGCAGAAAGACAAGAAGCTTTTGGACGCGAGTTCAGAGTTTAACACACATTCCTACCCAGCATGCCATTGGGTTTGTCGATGCTATAATTCACATGGTCACTTCAGAACTTTTGCCGGACTTGATCCCAAGCTGAACCCTCACCTTTAGCTTAGAACGTGTAAAGAACCACACCACTGTTGCTGTTCCGTACACAGAGAATTGCTCAAAGAGAACAATGCGCTGGAATGAACAGTGCTGTGAAACTAGGAACGTTTCTCCAGATGTTCCAAAAACCAAGATGGATAGAACCTGGATAGAACCTGGATGGAACATGGATAGAACCTGGATGGAACCTGAATGGAACCTGGATGGAACCTAGATGGAACCCGGAAAGAACCTGGATGGAACCTGGATGGACCCAGGATAAAACCACACTGAGATGCTCGGGGAATGTTCAGGTGGGCGACAGTAGAGGTGCTCCGCAGTTAATACATCATGCTCCGCACATTAACCCTGCGTCGGGATCCTAACCAATAAATCACCTTCTTATATACACGCAATTACTGCTAATGTGCAGCTCCTCTCTCATTGGCTGTCCTTTTATTGACCGCTTTCTTTTCGATCGCTCTGTGTTTGCACAGGCTCGCACCGCCATCCGCCATCCGCCACCGTCCGCAGGCGGAGGCACTAATTGGTGCGGATCGCGACAGCTGCTACAGAGCCCGAGAAGAAATCATTTGGATTTTTTCTTCTTTTTTTTTTACGGGAAAGTTCCGTGTTTTTCATTTTTTATTTTGTTACAGTTCTTTGCGATGCGTTGGTGCTTCTCTGTCAAGCGAGACAGGAAGTTACGTCTTTAACGTGAATGGCACCTGTGTGTAAACGCTAACCAATTGGCGTCCTTGTCGTTCGGTGAGCTGCAGTTCTTCCAGTATCTTCTTCTCTGCCTCTGAACGTGACCTCATGTCCTACTGGGCTCTGGGAAGGTAAACAGGGGTGGAACTGGGTTTCCCACCGAGGCGACAGATTTGCTGGTTTACTGTCGCTGACTGTCACCCAGGCTGGGGCATCGTGTCGACTCGCGCTTAGCCAGAGCCCAGGGGCAGAAGAGCTTGTGCAGAACCAACCCAGGCGTCTCCTGCCCCCATGTCAACCACCGTCCTCTGTCATAAGACAGACCTCCTTGGACGTACGACCCCTGCCCCCCACCCCCCACCCCCCCCTCACTCTGGCCTTCTTTGGTCCCCCCCCCCCCCCCCCCCCCCCCCACTGTCTGATGGATTAAGGCCATTACAACATGGCTGTGCCCACATTCTGTTGGCAGGGTGAAAATTGGGATTCCAGCGGAGGCGCTCTCACTCAGCTGTTGATGAAACGATGTGCTGGCCGGCCGCAGGAGTAGGGGAACGGGAGTGACCGTGGAGAGGGGGCGGAGGAAGTGTGTTTGTGTGTGTGTTGTGACCTCAATGTTGGTGTTCAGGGAGAGGGCCAGGAGGCGTTTGAAGTACGCTGTTGGTCACCTGTGTTAACCTTGTGCTGGAACATCCTATCAGCTGCTGTGTGTTCAGCAGCACAGGTGTGGATAAGGCTCAGACTGAAGACTGGGAGAGTGCAGGAAAGACTGGCTGCTGGTTTGGAGGGCAGATCTGGCCCTTATCTAGTACTGGGCCCCTCTCGCTTCAAGCACTGTTGGTTGAATTCACTCACTCACACACACACACATCTCTCCTTCTCTCCCTCTCTCTCCTCCTCTCCTCCTCATCTATCTCCTCTTCCCCTCTTCCTCCTCTCTCCACGTCTCTCCTCTCCGCTACCCCTCCTCCTCTCCTTCTACCTTCCTCCTGTCCACTTCCTTTTCTGCACCTCCATGTCCTACCTCTCTCCCCCTCCTCTTCCTCCTCTCCGGCCTCAGGAATCCTCTGCATCTCAGACAGAGCTCAGCGGAGCCCCTGGCTCCTGGTCCGGCTGTTTGTGTTCAGGGATAACAATGTTTAAATGTGGCAGTCTGATGCTCAGTTTCTCTGGCTAAGATGAACCCAGTCCCCCTGCTGAGCACCTGTGTGGAGGACGAGCTGAGGGGGAGACTCTGGGACAGTGTTCATGATTTATAGACTGTTTAAAGAACAATGGTAAAGTGTGCGCGACTGCGCGTCCTCGCTCTGGTCCCCACGTAAATGAAGATCATTTGGTTCCTTGTGCAATTCATTTTGTTTTATTTCCTAGAATTTACGGCGAGTGTCTATTACAGACAATTGTACAATACATTACAGATGAAACATTTTTTTCTCAAGGAAATATCGCTAAATTGAACGTATAAACCTATTTGGAAATGGCCAGGACCTCTGAGGAGTACCTCAGAGCTCTGAGGTACCTACTGTACATTAACAGCTGTATGTTAACGTTGTGTCCATGGATAGTGGAATTTGTTTTTGATCCACAGATAGAAAAGTCTCTGTACAGTGGATCCTTTATTCCATTTTCGGATGAAGCTGTGAATGTGTGCGCCAGTATGGTCCTCAAAACATCATCAGATGATGCTCTTCAAGTTCTCCATCTCAGATCTCCTCCATTTTGAGTCTTCCCAGAGTCTGGTCTCTCTCTCTCTCGTTAGATCCCTCCCTCGCCCCCCTCCCCCCCTTCATCTCCTCCTGTGTAGATCTCTCTTTCTCTCGGCATCATCAATAACTCCTAAGACATAGACGCAGCTAAATGATCTCCGTGGCTCTCTGGTGTGGTGACTAATGAGCTGTGACTGGTGTGTGTTCCTCTTGCTTGGCTGGGGTCCAACTGTTGTGGACCCCTTCAAGCAGGGAAACCCACCACAAGGAGAAGGGGCTTGGATTCAGTTTGGGTTAAGGGGTTCCAACCCGGTTCTTTCTACTTAGTACCTTTTTAAGGATAAGAAAATATTTTGGAGGGAGGGGGGAATGTAAAAAAGTACATTACAAAAACATTATTGTGGACTTTATTGTACGCGTCGATTATATTCTATTTTATAGTTTCGTAAACCTTTGTTGGTTTTCAATTTCTGAAACGTTCATTGTCCTCCTGAGGTTTTTTTTCTTTGTGGCGTGATGATGTCACTGATGAGCAGACTTCCTGGACGGTTCTGACATCTCCTGCCATTTTGCCAACCTTGCGTTTGTGACGACGACGAGACGTTCGACGCTGCCGTGTCTGTCAGCGTAGCTAGACGGTACCCACGGTCTTCAGTGAGAGACAGGGGGCTTGTGAGTCAAATTCAAGTGGGTTCAAGTCATTTAAGTCGTTAAGATGACATCACAGATTGTTTGGCAGCTCTTACGATATGACTAAACACAGCCTCTGTGTTTCTTATAGATACTGATGAACAGATATGACCCGCGCACGCTTTGCACTGCAGAATTAGGTAACACACTCCAGTCAACCCCCCTCCATCAAACCTAGCATCTGGGAGGACACTGATCAATATGTCTTTAAACTGATGTCATTTGAACTTTGGTTATTGACAGTGAGTCCTAGGGTCAAAGGTCAGCAAGCACATTCTAGCACACACACGAACACACGTTCTCACGCTCAGAACGCGCATGCTCGCACACGCCAACACACACACACACAGAAAGACACGCATGCTCACACACACACAAAGACACGCATGCTCTGTCACACATACACACACACACACGCTTCCCTGATACTGCTGAGATCTTAGACAGCTCCTCCCCAGTAAACCCAGACACTTTCCTGGACTGACAGGTTATAACCGCGACTGGAATGACATGGATAAGCAACATGTCTGTCAACCTCTATGTAATGTTTACATTCATTTATTATAATTTTTAGCATTTAGAAAATTGATTTTTCCACAGTAACATTGAAATAGATGCCTGTGGTGAACGTGGGTCACAAGCACAGTACTGTTGCAGTCAGATGTTGCAGTCTACACCAGCCAGGGCGTGGTTATGAGGTGGGCGTGGCCACAGGGTGGGCGTGGTCTTTGGAATGGGGTGTGGTCATGGGGTGGGTGCAGCTCAGAGGATAAGAGCATGTGACGTACTGCAGATCAAGAGGTCTCAGGTTCAAATCCCCCTCTGTTCTTTACTTCAAATAATTGTCTGTTAAATGAACATTTCTGTTTTTCCAATTGAACATTAGTATAATCTATGGTAATGTAAAAGACCAAAATGCTGGCTTCCAGTGATGGTTGTCCAGCATCTAATTCTCTTATAGATTGTGTTGATCGACCCTGTTCACACTGTTTGAACAAGAGTAGGCCTCTGACATGGAATGTGTGTGTGTGAGAGAGATGGAGACAGAAAAAGAGAGGGAGAGAGGAGAGAGAGAGAGAGAGAGAGAGAGAGAGAGAGAGAGAGAGAGAGAGAGAGAGAGAGAGAGAGAGAGAGAGAGAGAGAGAGAGAGAGAGAGAGAGAGAGAGAGAGAGAGCTAAACAGACAGACACACAGACAGGTGAGAAGATAAATGACATATTTTGAGGAGCCCCAAAACAAGCAGCGCTGGAATCTAACCATCTGACCTGGGGGTTTTGACGGAAGCTGGAAGCATGTGAACTCGCTGAACGGTTATTACAAAAAAAAAAACTATCAGACAGGCGAGAGATCGGCGGCCTGGCACGTGACAGATTGGGTCTATCATTACACAGTGTGTGTACCCTGGAATCCCAAAATACTCCGCGTCCAAAGCATGAGATCACAGTCTTGGAAGGAGACGGAGAGACTATGATTATAGGCTTTTGTCACAGGCATGAAACGACGATTTGTCAGCGCTGTGTCAGAAACGGCCGCGGACAGCATCAACACACTTATAAACCCAGAGCGGAGGGCAGCGGAGCAGACTGTACTTCACCCTCAAATGGAAGATGTTATTATCGCATTAGCTTACTGGGAAAATGTAATGAACTCATCCCCCCCCCCATATTGTGGCAAAGCATATCCTCACGCTGAACTAACAGTAGGCCCTTGATGTGTGTTGCGGACCGAGGCTCCTGCCGTCTGCTCTATGGTACAGTATACACAAGCAGAGAAACACAGTATCATGGAGTTTTTAGTCCGTAGTGGGTGTTGTTACAGCGCTGTCTTAACGTGATTTCACGCGTCCTTTGTGCAGAACAGGGTCGTTGTTGCACACAGTGAGATAGACTAAACTGAAACTATCGATCAAACTATCAGAACAGCGTTCACGTGGAAAAAGACTCGGTTTTCTAGTTATCGCTTTTCTGATGTAACGGCCTGTGTGTGTGAGTTAGCGTGCGTGCATCTGCGCGTGTGCGTGCGTGTGTGCGTGCATGCTTGTGTGTGTGTGTGTGTGTGTGTGTGTGTGTGTGTGTGTGTGTGTGTGTGTGTGTGTGTGTGTGTGTGTGGGTGTGCGTGTGTGCTGCAGGTTGGGTTCCCTTGATTGACGCCGTGACTCCGTTTCTGAAGTCTCGGGATGGACTACAGTCAATCCAAACGTGAACACACTCGACCTCTGAACCCAGATACGGTTCAATGTACCAGAGCGGTTTAATGTATGACTACTCATTGGATGAGTTGGAATCGCCGCTTTAGATAAAGGTGCTTTTTTATAGCAGTGAGCCCGCGTGCTATCTGGGTGTGGATGGAACACCCCGTTCACATGCGCGAGGCTCACGCGCTCATGAGTGTGTGTGGAGGATGGGACCGCGCGAGCTGTAGAGGGAATTGTGGTCGAATGTGTTACGTAATAACTTGGAAATATGTTTTGAAACGAGAGGCGATGTCTTTCCTACTTATACAGGCCTGTACTGTATCTGGGAAAGAGAGCGAGAAATATGGAGAGAGATGTATAGTGTGTGTATTGCGTGTGTTTGTTTGTGTGGCTGGTGGTTTTAGGGGTGGGGGATGTTTTAACGTAACAAAAACTTTCAAGTTTACGTTTGTTTAATTGAAGGAATGAAGTATCCGTTCAGAG
Organism: Neosalanx taihuensis; assembly: GCA_030340665.1. Lineage (NCBI taxonomy): Eukaryota > Metazoa > Chordata > Actinopteri > Osmeriformes > Salangidae > Neosalanx > Neosalanx taihuensis. The sequence continues at coordinate 6,560,554 of CM059295.1, read as the reverse complement.
CTGCTGTGTCTCATTGGCACAACATTTTGAGTTATTCGCCAATCTCTCCAAAAGGGGGCAGTGTTGGGTTTTCGGAGAGCTACATGCGCTCCTCAAGCCCTTTGTAATGTCTACCACTAGACAGAAATCAAACATATAATCTTATTCATGAAACTATTTCAACATGTCGTACTTACACCAATGCAGGTCAGTAGGTTAAAAAGCCAGGCTTTTTATTATAGTTCATGACGTGATTTGTATAGGCTGGTTTAGACTAAACATGCTTTCTGTAGTTTAAGAGCAGCTGGACTCAAAGGTAACATATGATATGAACATTCAGTTTCTGCAATAACGATTAAAGAATTTAAAAGGGTTTCAGCAACTAACAAATAAAACCGATAATACAATCAAATAAGTGCAATTAATTAATGTAAACATCAACTTCGTGTATTTCCTCCCACTAAATAGCTGATCAACTTCATTGAATGAACACGTGTTTGTTGAATTACACAAGTATTAAAATCAACGGCATACAAACTGTGTAGAAACATTTAATGCAATCGTGCTTTGTGAACGCTGAGCGAATCTAAATCCCTCCGTGGGAATTCAGTTTCATGTCCATCTCTTAACCATAAAGGTTCAGAAAGACGATATCTGAACGTAGAAGCGAAAGAGTTAAAGAGATTGAGCTCCGTCTGACACTCAGCTGGTGGCGGTTTGACAGTTGAGAAAAGTTTGGGTTTTTCTGCACTAATATGTTAATTAGCCCTCCGATTGCGCGCGCTCATTGGTTCTCCGTCCGAGTCGATTTCCCCATTTCCAACCTGACGTCAGGCCGCCTATAAAACTCTGCATTGCTTTTTAAACTCATCTGCTTTTGTGATCCTTCTCTAAAAAATCGCCTACGAGTCCGAGGTTATTTCACGCACGAGGCTACGTTTAGCCCCCCTTTTTCCTGTTCGACCTGCCAGCCCCTCTCCGGTTTGCGCCATGTCCTCCATGAAGAATCTGTCAAGTGTTCAATGTTTCAAATGCTAAGCCGCCGAATTTCTCCTGCTCAAAGCGGATTCCGTTACTTGCGTGCAGGACTGTGGTGCGTGTGTGCAATAGACTGCAAAGGAAAACTACCCGTTCTCTGTTAAGGAGCCCTTGGCTGCAAAAAAGGAAATTGAAAAGTCTTTTTAAAATTTATTTTTCCGAAAAACATCATATATAATTTTTTTCTTCTCTTCATTCTTAAGACAAATACGCTTCAAACTGGCTCACGTTGTTCCTAACCAGCCCAGTGTGTCAGGCGCTCTTCATCCCGTTTGGAGGTCTGTCAGCAGCAGGATGGCATCAGAGCTGGCAGTCAGCAGCTCCGACCTGCCCACCAGTCCCCTGGCCATGGAATATGTTAATGACTTCGATCTGATGAAGTTTGAAGTGAAAAAGGAGCCGGTGGAGCCTGATCGCAACATCAGCCAGTGCAGCCGCCTGATCGCCGGGGGATCCTTGTCTTCCACCCCGATGAGCACGCCTTGCAGCTCGGTTCCCCCTTCTCCCAGCTTCTCGGCCCCCAGTCCGGGCTCGGGAAGCGAACAGAAGGCTCACTTGGAGGATTTCTACTGGATGTCCGGTTATCAACAGCAGTTGAATCCAGAGGCTTTGGGCTTTAGCCCCGAAGACGCGGTCGAGGCGCTGATCAACAGCAGTCACCAGCTCCAGTCCTTCGATGGCTATGCTAGAGGGCAGCAGTTTAACGGCGGAGCCGGGGCAGGAGGCACCATGGCCGGGGAGGAGATGGGCTCCGCCGCGGCGGTGGTGTCCGCAGTCATCGCTGCCGCAGCCGCCCAGAATGTAGGTCCACATCACCACCACCATCACCACCACGGCTCCGGTCACCACCAAGCTCCAGGGGTCCAGTCCAACGGCACCTCGGGGGGAAATCACCCACACATGCATTTGGATGATCGGTTTTCAGACGATCAGCTCGTGAGCATGTCGGTGCGGGAGCTCAACCGACAGCTCCGGGGGGTCAGCAAGGAAGAAGTGATCCGCCTGAAACAGAAAAGGAGAACGCTGAAGAACAGAGGCTATGCCCAGTCCTGCCGCTACAAGCGGGTCCAGCAGAGACACGTGCTGGAGGGCGAGAAGACGCAGCTCATCCAGCAGGTCGACCACCTCAAGCAGGAGATCAGCCGGCTGGTCCGAGAGAGGGACGCGTACAAAGAGAAATACGAGAAGCTGATCACCACCGGCTTCCGAGAAAACGGTTCGAGCAGCGACAACAACCCGTCCTCCCCGGAGTTTTTCATGTGAGTCTCGACAATAAAACCATGAAAAGAAAAATAGCAAGCAAGTTTGTCAACCCCCTCTCCCTCCCACCCCCCCATTTTTAAGTTTTCATTATGAAACATTTTGTTGTGGGGTTTTACTAGACCAAGAAAACTAAATTGCTACATTTTTCACTTTTAATTTTTGTTACTTTTGACAAACGAGGTTTTGCTCAAGTCTGTCATTAACGAGTGTTGGGTTTTTTTTCGGAGGGGGGGACTTGCAATTTAAAATTGGAACTCGTCGATTTTGTTCATTATAGAGCAAACCTGTTTGAAACCAGCCATTTTTATTTTTTTGCTGCCATACTCATTTTTTTTGCATATTTGTCAAACTTTTTCCACCCTTGTTCATTAGACTTGCAGTGTTTTGAGTAGGATCTTTTATTGATTCAACTTACCATCGTTGCTGCGTACTTGGTGGGCGCATGCTTGCACGGAGTTTTACCCACCACGAAGTTCATCAACATGCCATTTTCATCTCCCCCATTTTATTCCCTTGTACAAATACCTGTGTGAAAGTGCAGTCATGCACACCATCATGAGCCCCAGGTCCTTTTCTTTATCTGCCAAACTATCTGCCATACGCGTTAAGCAATACAAGACTGTAAGAAACTAGATGCATCGTTCAAAACAGATATGTTATGGAACTGGCTTGCATGCTGGACATGTAAGTTTTTTGTTGTTGTTTATTTTAGTTTGTTATTGTTTTTTTTTGTGTGTGTGTGCTTGACATAGTAGTTTTGTCTGATGACTCCAGCATGGCATTCATACTTTTTTCTTCATTTCCGGCCTCATCACTTTTTTGGGACGTCAAACTAAAAAAAGTGATTAAGAGACATTTCAACCACCCTTCAAGTGCATTTCAACCGTGTTGATGTGCACCACCGACGGCTGTCCTCTCGGTAAACGGTGAAAGCGACACCGTATTCCTGCTGGATGCGCTCGCGGGGACTCGGGTTGAAAAAGGACTGACAAGCCCCCCCTCCCCCCCCCCGTGCTCACGCGGGGTCTAAACTGTCTGCTGCTTAAAGCGGTTTGTTTATTTAAAAGAGACCCCTCTCCCCCCCTCCCCCCTTGTACATTTGACAACTTGTGTGGATTTTTTTTAAGTATATAATTTAAATAGTTTTTATAATAGCCTGTATGTACGTCATCCAATATCCATGGTTGTGCTCCAGGTTGACGTGGTAGAGGACTGTGATGTTGGTGATTTTAGGTGGATTTGGGTTCAAGTCCTGCCGCTCCAAGTTGTTTTCTGTCGTTAGTCAGGCTGGACTGGCAAAGCTCCAGTTCTGTTCAAGGAGCAGGACAGTGTCTCTATGCTCAAGCAGCTTCTTACAGCATTTAAACCTGCAATTCAGACTAGACTTGGACAGATGACAGTAAAAAAACAAACAACCAAAGTAACAAACGTGGAGTATAACTTAAGACTGAAGTCATCGTGAATAACCTTGCATTTGGAAATTTGTTCTTCTGTAAAGAACCGAAGTGTTTTGGACTGAATTGCACTAAACTGTAGCCTGCAATCTTATAACACGAACATGACTGTACAACGTTTCATTTAGAAGGGCAGATATGATGGCATTGAATCCATTTTGATATGATTTGTCATTTCACGCAGGGCTAGAGTAGATGATTTTGTCTTAAAAAATAGCTAATTATTTACAAGGCAATAATATTATTATAATCAATAATGTCTGGACATTGTTAGAAGTCAGGGATTGACACCCTGCACGTTCAAAATGGGGGAAGACCATTCGTCAGTAAATCTTTAAGAATATGTTATTTCAACTTTTCTTCTTATATATAAATATATATATATTTTGCTGTGCAAAATTATTTCACTCACTAACCATATGTGATGTTAATATGTGCTCGTTTCTCATTTCATACAAAATAAATGATATGCAATAAATGTATGTAATTAGCCTTCATAAAGTTTCTCAGTTTTCTCTTGACTTATATACTGTATATACCCCTGAACGAAACTGTCAAATTTGGATGTCAATCATTTTTAATGCTATTTTAATATCAGTAGCTCAATTGTTTGCTAGACTGGATAGACTGGACGTCTGATGGATCGATAGAACCGATCAGAAATATCGCTCCTTCAGAACAGTCCAAAATATAATAACAGAAAACAGGTAAACACACATGTTCTTTGTGAAGTCTTTACAAATACAGACCTGTTATAAGCTGTATGAGATAGTTTGTCTTTAGCGTGCAGAACATTTAAGATGACGAAAAATACGTTATCAGTTTCGAAAGCAGCAGTTTTAATTTTGGATTCATATTTCAGAATTTAAGAAATCTTTTTTTTTTCTTCATTTCATCCTCCTAATTTGACGGTATTTAACACGGGGATCCACCGCTTGTAAGGTTTTCATATTGCTGCTGGTTTTGACTGAAGTAGGTGTGCTTACGGTGGTTCCATAAACGGCTCATTTTCGCCAGTCATTCATGTCATTCATTCAGATAAGTAAGTATGGGAATTTACCTTTTAGTATATGATGTTTATTTAACACGGGAATAAATTGAATAGTCAGAGTTGGCTTAGTCAAAAACGATCATATTTTCCTTAGAACATCTCTAAGTTGATGCCATTAGTTTCATGTTAGTTGGATGATTAGGGAATGTGAGTGTGTGCACCATGCTGTGTACTGAATGTGTGTGTGTGCCTGTTGGTGAGTATACTGTGTGTGCTGTATATAATGTGTGTGCGTGTGTCGTGTGTGCAGCAACAAGACATGTTTGTGCATTTACGTGTGTGCAAGTTTATTTGTATTTTAAGTGTGTGTGTGTGTGTCGCTATATAACCCTCACTGTACGTTCACTCTATGTATGTCAATGTATCATGTTAGACTTTCATTTTCACATTAGCGTGTGTGTGTGGCATCTGTGTGTGTACGAAGTGCATCTCTTTGTTTGTCTTATAAGTCACCTTCCCGAAGCCCTCTCTCCGGGGTGTGGTGGTGGCGGCCGCTGGCGTGGCTCTGGGAGGGGGTCGAGGCAGGAGAGACAGGGGGTTGAGGCGGGTGAGGCAGGGGGTGAGGCAGGGGCAAGCATGCCAGTCGTGAGAGGCTGCAAACTGAAGAGGTGCCGTTGGAGGAAGGTGCCAGGGTGACTCACGGGCCTCGGCGGGGGGGGGGAGGAGGGGGGGGGGGTGAGGGGGTGAGGGGGGGGGGTGAGGGGGTGAGGGGGGGGGGCAGAGGAACGCTCAGGAGAGAGAAAGAGCTGCTGGCTTGCTGGTCGTGACCTTGTGACTTTCACCAGGGTAGCTATCAGTCGGCGTGGAGAGGGCTGGTACCTACCACCTTCTCTCCTCTCCTCCCCTCCTCCTGACCCCTCCTCCCGTCCACACACGTGCATCGGACCAAAAAGTACCCCGTGACTGTCCTCCGTAGCCCCCCACCCTCACCCCCACCCCATCTAGATGGACTCCTGGAACGGGGGACATTTTGTCTCGTTCCAAAACAATGCGAGTTTCTGAAACAGGAAGGTGAGGGTTTGAAAGAGCCTCAGACTCTCTTTCCTCTCCAGCTTTCAGCAGCACTGCCGCCTCTCACTGCCGAGGTGTGACAGGTGTGTGTGTGTTTTGTCTGTCTGTTTTGTGTGTGTGTCTGTGTGTGTTTTGTATGTGTGTGTGTCCCCGTGTGTTTTGTCTGTGTGTTTTGTCTGTAAGTTTTGTCTGTGTGTGTCTGTGTGTTTTGTGTGTGTGTTTTGTCTCAGTGTGTGTGTGTGTGTGTGTGTTTGTGTCTTTTGTCTGTGTGTGTGTTTTGTCTGTGTGTGTGTGTCCGTGTGTTTTGTCTGTGTGTTTTGTCTGTAAGTTTTGTCTGTGTGTGTCTGTGTGTTTTGTCTCAGTGTGTGTGTTTTGTCTGTGTGTGTGTGTGTGTCTGTGTATTTGTGTGTTTTGTCTTTGTGTGTTTGTGTGTGTGTCTGCCTGTGTGTCTATGTGTGTGTCTGTGTGTTTTGTCTTTGTGTGCATATGTGTGTGTGTCTGCGTGTGTGTCTGTGTGTGTCTGTGTATGTGTTTGTGTTTTGTCTGTGTGTTTTGTCTTTGTGTGTGTGTGTGTCTGTGTGTTTTGTCTTTGTGTGTTTGTGTGTGTCTGCGTGTGTGTCTGCGTGTGTGTCTCTGTGTGTTATGTCTGTTTCTTCTCGAGCCGTTGGCCCTGTCTCTCTGCCAGTAGTGTGTGAGCTTATACGTTTATGCACACGTGTGTGTGTGTTGTACATGTGTGTGTATGTGCGCGTTGGCGCTTGAGGTTAGAGAAAGTTCTCGTCTTGTTATGTAGCGTAAACACAATGCAATGCTTTTAGCGGTGCGCTAACACCAGTAGGTTGTGCAGGCATGTCTCGTTAGCATGTTCCATTAGCAAGTCCTGTTAGCATGTTCCGTTAACCGAGGCGCTGTTAACAAGCTCTCCCTCGTCTGCATACAGGCTTCTCATGAGAGAGTGCTGTCCTTACATACTCACACACACACAATCATGTACAACACACACACACACACACACGTACAACACACACAAACATACAACACACATGCATATACAGCACACACACCTACAACTCACACACGTATAACACGTGCTCACACACTTACGCTCACCCCACACACACAGGTACGCACACCACACACACACACATGCACGGACACACACACACAAAAGCGGTTCCCAGTTCCAATGTCACATTCCTTCCAGATCCCCTCTCAAGTACCCTTGGAGGTGTGTGTTGTCGTGGTGACTGCCTATCCCGGAGGAGGAACAGAGAGCTATGGAAGAGAAGCGAGCGAGCAAGTGGGAGGAGGAGGAAGGAGAGACTGAGACAATAGTCAGAGGCAGAGCTGAATTAAGTGATTTTGCAGGTGATTAATAGCGGAGGGCTGGAGTGTTCCAGAGATGTGTGGATGATAGATGGGGAGTGTGGCTCTGTACAGCTGTGCTCAGTCCAGGGCCTTGCATCCCAACGCCACGCAATTTACTGCTCTGCCCCTCCTGCTGCTTACTTAGGAAAACCACTCCATTTATCTAATTACATATGTGTTTGAACCAGGCAACACAGAGAGATGCAGTGTGATACTGCGGAGCAGAAACAGAGAAAATGAAAGGGTTTTATCGGGGTTTTAGATATCCTTTTATTCTCTGGTGGAGAGTCAGTATATCTTCGAAACGTCTTTATTTGTCTCAACATGGCTGTTTCATGTGCTTGTGTAGTGTTGGGGCGGTGTGCAGAGAGAGGTTCAGGTACTTAACATGGCTGTTTGATGTGCTTGTGTAGTGTTGGGGCGGTGTGCAGAGAGAGGTTCAGGTACTTAACATGGCTGCCAGCTCATTGTGTTCTTCTTGTGTCTAGAGGCCTGGCATACGGTGTCAGACCACACACACACACTCACAAAGCCCACACATACACACAGCCAGACACACACTCATACACACACACATATGCACACTCAAAGAGCCAACACACACACACACACACACACACACACACACACTCCCCCTTACACACACACACACACACACATACACACACACACACACTGATAGCAGTGTTAATTTACTCTCAGTTACTGTATTTCATTATTTACTTATGAATCTCCTACAATTAGTTTTTTTTGTAATTAAATAACGTTTGTAATGAAACATCAATGAACACCCACATAAATCGTAGCAGAACTCTGTGGTTTTGAAGCTGTTTGAGGCCTGTGTGTGGCTGTGTGTGTGTGGCTGTGTGTGTGTGGGGCTGTGTGTGTGTGGCTGTGTGTGTGTGGCTGTGTGTGTGTGGCTGTGTGTGTGTGGCTGTGTGTGTGTGGCTGTGTGTGTGGGGCTGTGTGTGTGGGGCTGTGTGTGTGTGGCTGTGTGTGTGTGGGGCTGTGTGTGTGTGGCTGAGTGTGTGTGTGGCTGTGTGTGTGGGGCTGTGTGTGTGGGGCTGTGTGTGCTCGCGCACAGGTTGATGTGTGTCTGTGTATGCTTGGTCGGTACATCCATCTCGGTGTGTGTGCGTGTGTGTCGTCACTATTCTCATTCAGGGGTTGAAGTGTGTTTGCTTGTTGAAGCGGTTGACGTGTGTGTGTTGACGTGAGCGTTGATGTGTGTGTGTATGTGGTGACGTGAGCGTTGATGTGTGTGTGTGTGTGTGTGTGTATGTCAGCCCGTCTCCTGGAGGTCAGAAGTGAGAAGAACAAAGTCATTAGACTGATCCTGACATGAGGCACACACACACACACACTAAACTCACACACACTACACACACATACACACACGCACACTACACACCTACACGCACACACTATACACACTACACACACACACACTATACACACACACACTACACACATACACACACACACTACAAACACATACACACACTACACACACAAACCATACACACACACTACACACCACACACACACACACCGCAAACACAAATACACACACATACATACACACAACACTACCCTCATGCACGCATACACAAACGCACATCACACGCACTTGCTCATACACACACATATATGCATGCAAACACATGCCACACACACACACACGTGAAGGGAGGGCAGGCTAGAACACACACTTGCACCCACACGCTCGCTGCTAAACAGTCTACATCAAAGCCAGCAGACAAGCAGAAACTTCTTTTGAATAATTCACTCCAAAGGTTGTGATGTCAAACCTGCTAGTGAACTAGACTGCAGAGCTCCAATGCTTTATGGGAAGATTAGAAATAGGACTGAGATTGGGTGTGGGTGTCTTATCAGTAGGAACACACTCTCTCTCTCACACTCTCTCTCTCTCACACACACACACACACACACACACACACACACACACACACACACACACACACACACACACACACACACACACACACACTCATATAAGCAGATTTAAGGAGGAGGTCAAGCAGATATTCAGACATGTCGTGTTAAACCACTGTTCTCACTGGGCCAAACTTCTCCCTCTGAATAATTGAAAGAAGCACCTTTTGTTTATGCTGTATTCAGACATTTAAAAATAAACAAAAGATGTTCCAGCTAAAAAAAAAATATATAAATTCAAGTTTCTTGTTAAAGGACACAATAGTCTGTATAAGGCTGAACATAAGCGTGAGCGTTATCTGTTGAAGAGGATCTCCTGGTTACATTTCTCCAGAGATCGTTCGTTCGTTAGGTAAGAGCGTGTGTGATGTTTTCTGATGACGAAGGGAGAGTGTGATGCTGACATACCAGGTGACAGCTTAGAGAAGGAAGAGAGCATAGAGACACAGAGGAACACACACACGCCCACACGCCCACACACACACACACACTGTCCGATCTGCTCTACCCACACCTCCGCCCCCATCGCTAATGGTCCCGTCTGGTCAGGGGAGAGAGACAGAGCGAGAGAGGCAGAGAGAGAGAGACAGAGAGAGAGAGGCAGAGAGAGAGAGACAGAGAGAGAAAGAGAACAATCATTACTCTCCTTATATCCAAGAGGTAAAATCTCTCCCCCAGGACCTCAGAAACCTGCATCAGGGATCTATTAAGGTGCATTTATTTTATTGGGGAATATTTCTCTCGTTTCACCTTCATTGTTTTTGAGACCGGACAGGAAGTCGAAGAGGTCTTCAAACCGAACAGGAAGTGGGCGGTGTGTGTTGCGATTAGAGAGCCGTCCTTGAGGTGCAGGAGGCAGGTTAGCCTGCTAATGAGGCCTCCTCACGCTGCCCTCTATGTCTGCAGAGCAGAAGACCTGGGACTAAAAGCAACCCAACATCAGCTCCCTGTGGAACATTTGAACTGACGATGTGGAGAGAGAGAGAGAGAGGAGAGAGAGAGAGAGAGAGAGAGGGAGAGAGAGAGAGAGAGAGAGAGGGAGGAAGACACAGATAGAGGGAAAGGGAGGAAGAGAGAGGAAGCGAGGGAGAGAGGAAGAGAGAGAGAGAGAGAGAGAGAGAGGGAGGGATGGAAGGAGGAAATTGGAGAGACAGAGAGATGGTAGTCAGGGTCAAATTCTTTATGAACAGTGTCTGCTTTCCATTCTAGGAACACTGCTGAATTATAAATAGCAAAAGCAAAGTAATTTAAAGATTTTTTTAGGCTGATTTTTTTTTTGGGGGGGGGACATTTTGGAGTAAATAGGTGAAGCATAATCTTTCCCTCCTCTGGTGATGTTTCAGTTAAAATTTGATAAATGTACACTTGTACTAACAGTGCCTTATGATCGCTTTCAAAGGTAGTAAAGGCTCTCAGCTGTACCACACACACACACGCACACACACACACACACACACACACACACACACACACACACTGTGAGTCAGTGCTGGGAGTCACTTCCAAGCTTTTTATTGTATAAACGAAAAAAAAAATAAAAAAAATAATAGTAACTCTGTGCCTTATATTTTACCGCTTCATCACCCCCCCCCCCCCCCCCCCCCTTACTACCCCACTCCTACCCTCTGTCTCCCCCCGCCCCCCCCAGCGGAGCCTGTCTCACGCTCTGTAAGATAACCAGTTATGTGGCATTTATTTGAAAAGCCGTTTTTGGATGTTTCTCCTCTGCAGCGTCGGGACTAAGAACACACTCCCTGCTTACTACGCCCACTTTCCAACAGCTTTAAACACACTGAATGTGTGTGTGGTTGTGTCGTGTGTGCGGCTCTGTGTGTGTGTGTGTCTGTCTGTCTCACGTGTATGGTTGTGTTGTGTGTGTTTGTGCAAATTTTTTTTTATATCAAATCTTAATGCTGCTTATTCAGCAGGCTCTTGTAAACCAGGTTGTTGAAAAGCAGAATAACTCTGATGCCAACAAACTCTTCAGCCGGATGTGGGCCGGGGGATGGAGGATGGAGGCTGGGGAGCCGGGGGCCGGTTACATTTCTAAAAGACCCATGCCAATGTCCTGTCCTCACAGAACACACAGTTTCAGCTGGCTGACTGGATATTTTACTTATATTTAACTAAATTAATTAATGCCTGGATGTGAAAGACACACACACACGAACACACACCGTCACCACCACATCTCAAACGGACATTGATCTCTCAACCAAGCAAGGTGACCTACACCTCCCCATGAAACACACACACACCCTCACACACACGCTGGTTCCGAGCCATGTCCAGGCTACAGTCAGTTGGTCTTATCTTCTTACAGGGCTTTGAAACCGGAAGTGGACACATGACAGACAGCGTTGCAGGGTTTTTGCAACGCTGTTGTGTGTTTCCAATTTAACAACTTTGTTGCTAGGTTTAGCGACTTTTGACCTTCTCTAGTGACCCCCAAAAATGTGAGCATAGCAACTAGTCTAGTGACTTATCATCACGGTTCCTATGGGGTCGAGACGAAGAGGGAGAGCGTCCATGTACTGTGTGGAGCAGAACAACAGGAGGACAAACACAACACAGCAAGGTCTGAACAGACCTGTGTGTGAGAGAGAGAGAGTGTGTGAGTGTGTGTGTGTGTGTGTGTGTGAGGTAGTGTGTGTGTGTGTGTGTGTGTGTGTGTGAGTGTGTGACTGCCTGAGAGAGTGTGTGTGACGGTGTGAGGGAGAGTGTGTGACTGTGTGAGAGTGTGTGTGTGTGTGTGAGAGAGAAAGAGTGTGTGTGTGTTTGTGTGACTGTGTGAGTGTGTGAGAGTGTGTATGTGACTGTGTAACAGTGTGTGTGTGTGACTGTGTAACAGTGTGTGTGTGTGTGTGTGTGTGTGTGTGTGTGTGTGTGTGTGTGTGTGTGACAGTGTAACAGTGTGTGTGTGTGTTGTTTCTAGGTCCTCCCTGTGTTTCTATCCTGTTTGTCCTCATTTATTTGCATGCAGCTGGAAACCTTTGAGCCTTTAAATCTAGTCCTATTGGCTGTGTACAGTTTGTGTGTTTATCTAGTCTGTGTGCGTGAAGATGCCTCATTTTTTGCGTCTGCTAGTGTGGGCTAGTGTTGGACGTTGGCGTGTGTGTTTGTGTGTGTCTGTGTGTGTGTCCGCCATGTGTTTTGGCTAGAGGTAATGTTATCTATATTTTCAGGTCTTCCAGAAAATTCCTCCATCTGTGATGAAGAGCCCAGCCCTCTGTGACCTTGGCCTTGATGTCTGAGGTACAAACAAGATCCCTCTCTCTCATTATGCCTCTGTTCTCTCTCTCTCTCTCGCTCACTCTCTCGTGCTCTCTCGCTCTTTCTCTCTATTTCTGTCTCTCTTTCTCTCTCTCTGCCTCTCTCTTTCTCTCTCTTTCTCTTCCTCTTGTTCTCTCCCTCTCCTTTTCACGTCCTCTCAAAACACGCGCACACTCTCGCTCTCTCACACACTATCTCCTCTCTCTCTCTCTCTCTCTCACACACACACACACACACACACACACACACACACACACACACACATATACTTGTGTGTGTTTTTGTGAGGTATAGATACTCTTTCAGTCACTAAATTATTGATCCTGTTGTGTACATTATTACAGTGAATATTAATATGTCTTTGTCCATTCAGTCAGTCCACACCTAGGAGATCTTTTATGTTTCTATTATTATTCTGATATGTACAATGGGAAAAGTGGATGTTTAACTAATATAATAAACAAAAGGATCATTTCCTATTAAATAGGTTATTATTAGGTCTATTATAATGATCATTATAATGTGTATTATTGAAACAGTATTTCCTAATTAATATCATCATGGCAACTAACACAAATCATAGGAATTCGGTTATAAGAGCTGTAATAAAATAATTAATTCATTATTATTATTAGAATATATTATTCTGTGTATTGTTGCA
>CM059295.1:6502500-6545000 GCA_030340665.1 Neosalanx taihuensis | reverse complement strand
GAGGAGGGAGGGCAGGCTTGATGGCTGATGTGCAGTCCTACCACGTAGCTCCAGGAAGGACAGGCTGACGGATGGAGATGGAGAGCCGAGTCTCGGTGCCCTTGCCTGGGGGAGACTCGTCCGGACTCTGGGCCCCGGCCCGGACCAGACACCATCCGGACACAGAGCCTCCTGTCTGATTGTTCGCCCCTCCCGTCCCCCCCCTGTCCCCCCTGTCCCCCCCCCATCCCCCACGCTCCCCTGTGAAAGATTAGCCACTGGTGTTTACACGGGCACGAGAGGAAAAGAGGGGACGAATGAGGTGTTCCTGTGTGTGTGTGTGTGTGTGTGTGAACGAACTGTCCTGTCGTGTGTGTGTGTCCCGGTGTGTGTGTGGTAGGGAGAGAGCCAGGCGGGCAGACCCCAGGGGGTTGCCAGGGAGACGGGGGCGAGAGTTCAGAACCCAGCGGGGGGTAAAAAGAGGCAGCATATCTGCTGACAAGGATAAAACACCAGGTGTGAGAGAGGGAAGGAGAGAGAGGGGGAGAGAGAGAGGGGGGATAGGAGGGAAGGAGAGAGGGGGAGAGAGAGTGGGGATAGGTTAGGGAATGAGAGAGGGGGAGAGAGAGCAGGGAGAGGCGTGAAGGAGAGAGAGGAGGAGAGAGAGGGCGAGAGGAGGGAAGGGGAGAGAGGGGGAGAGAGGGAGAGAGAGTACAGCAATTTGGGCTGGACAGCTATCTTATCCGTGTGTATTTGTCAGTATGTGTCAGTGAGTGTTTGTGGTTCTAAATGCACGCACCTTTGCGTGTGAATAAATGGATGTGTGTGCCTGTGTGTGACTGTATAAGTGTGTGTTTGTATGTTTGTGTGCATGCGTGTGTGTGTCTGCGTCAGTTCAAACTTTCCTCGTGCAGAATGAAGTTGGGCTTCCGACCCTCTTCATGGATTAAAGGAGGGAGAAACTGGAGAAGAAAGAGAGAGCAGGGTTCTATATTTATCTCCCCCTCCTCCCCCTCCTCCGTCCCCCCCCTCCTCACCCCTCCCCAGGAGTGAAGGACACTGTTGGTCTGGCTTTAAGGTTAAAAATATACAGCATCTCCTTGTACAGCCAGCTGGTGTGGACGAACCTGGCTCGTTCTCCCTGCTAAGACTGAGGTGGAGAGAGACCACTCACAGGGGACTGTTCTCTCTCTCTCCCCCCTTCTCACCCTCCCCTCTCTCCTTCCCTCCCTCTCTCCCCCTTCTCACTCCCCCTCTCCCTCTCTCCTCACCCTCTCCCTGTCTCTCTCTCCCTCTCCCCCTCTCCCTGTCTCTTTCTCTTCCTCTCTCCCCCTCTCACTATCCCTCTCCCCCCCTTTTTGCTCTCCCTCTCTCTATTGTTCTCTCTCTCTCCCTTCCCCTCTTTCTCCCTCTTTCTCCTCTCTCCCCTCTCTCTTCCTCAATCAAAGAGAGAGTGATGGATAAATTGAGTAAGAGAGGGGGGAGAGAGGGAGGGAGAAAGAGGGGAAGAGAGGGAGAGAGAAAAAAAGACGGAGAATTGGAGGAAAAAAACAAAGACATAGAAAAGGAAAAAATAATAATTAACATAACAGGACAGAAATCCCCGTTCTAATTTCACTCCTGATCTTTCTAGAAGGAGTAAAAAGATGTGACTGGCGGTCTTTCGTGTTCTCCTCGGCGCTCCAGGAGACAGAACGCCAGGCGGGACTTTGGCGGCAGCAGGAGTGTTAGCTGTGGCCCTGGGCGTTTGTGCGTCGCTCCACTTTGCTAATTATTTTCCTGTGGCGGAGTTCTCTGTGGGGGCTCCTTTAGCCCTGCAGGGGGACAGGGGAGAGGGGGGGGCAGACCCGGGTGGCAACAACCAAACTGTTTCAATGTGTGGTAACTGTTTTTTTTCCTTCCTTCCACTGGGGTAGATATGCTAATCCCAGGCTAGGCTAAGGTGGTTCAGATGTGGTGAACTCAGGCTAGGCTAAGCTAGGCTAGGCAGGTTTAGACCTGGTGAACTCAGGCTAGGCTAGTAAGCTTATGTTCAGGTTGAGGTAGTGTGGTAATACCACTAGGCTGGAATGAATGACCTGTCCATTTAGCCCTCTGCCCAGTGGGGCAGGGGGGAGAGGGGTGAAGAGGACAGAGAGAGGCACAGAAAGAGAGAGGGAGAGGTGGGCCGGAGACACAGACAGAGAGAGATAGGTGGAGAGACAGAGAGAGAGAGAGAGAGAATGAGAGAGAGAAAGAGAGAGAGAGAAAGGTGGAGAGACAGAGAGATAGAATGAGAGAGGGAGAGGTGGAGAGAATGAGAATGAGAGAGAGAGGTGGAGAGAGAGAGAAAGAGAGGTGGAGAGACAGAGAGAGACTATGAGAGAAGAGAGAGAGATGGAGAGACAGGAGGTGGATGGATAGAGAGGTGAAGAGACAAGGAGAGAGAATGAGAGAGAGAGAGAGAGAGAGAGGCAGAGAGAGAGAGACACAGAGAGAGATGTGGAGAGACAGATAGAGAGAAAGAGAGAGAGAGGGGGTGAAGAGAGAGGTGGAGAGAGAGAGAGCGAGCGAGAGAGAGAGACAGACAGACAGAGAGGACAGAGGGAGTTCGAGACTAGACTGACTGGAGGGTTTCAAGGTCTCATTCTGTCTGGTTTCCTGGCAGAGAGCAGAGCACCACTCATGGTTGACAAAGCCCTAAAGCCATGGGTGTACACCACACACACACACATACACATACACACGTGCACACACAACGTGCACACACACACACACACACACACACACACACACACACACACGCACAGCCACACTCATTAGCCATTAGCAAGGGCAACCTTGTCATGGTTTTAAAAAACATAAAGACATCCTGGTGTGATTTACTACCTGTTCTGTGTGTCTGTTTCACCTCTCCCTCTTTTTCCTGGATCCTGTTAGAGTCCCTCCATCTCTCTCCATCCCTCCATCTCTCTCTCTCTCTCCCTCCCAACCAGTCATACCTCCATCTCTCTTCTGTAGAAACTTGTCACTGCTGCCATGCATCAATGCCGGGCCTTTCTTTCCCCCTCCCTCTCTCACTCCTCCTCCTCCTCCCTGTCGTCAACCTCCTCCTTCCCCCCCACCTCCTCTGTATCACCCTATACACCTCCCCCCTCACCTTATCTGTCTCACCCAACACCCCTCCCTCACCCCCACCTCCTCTGTCTCACCTTATACCCCGTCCCTCACCCTCTCCTCCACCTTCAGTAAGCATCTATTCTTCTTTCTCTTCCTGTCTGCCAGTGCTTCCCTCCCCTCCCTCTTTTCCTCCCCTCTCTCCCTCTTTCCCTCCCTCCCTCTCTCTCCTCCTCCGCCGCACCTGCCTCCCCGCTCCCCCCCCCACACCTCTCTCGTTAGCTTGATGAATGGCCTCTCTGCAGGGAAAGTGCTGATTTTCCTGCCTCTGTCTGATTTCTGCTGGATGTTATTAATTTCAAACACTCAGAGAAAAGCAAGAGAGTCAATAAACAAGGAAATGAACAGGCTTCATCCTGCCAGAAAGCACAGAGACTCAGCTACTGCTCTCATACACACACGCACGCATACACACACAGACACGCATGCACAAACACACACACATGTACACCCCCCCCCCCTCAAATCCAGAGTGTGGAGGCGTTCACATAGACAGGATCCGTGTTGCACCAGCAGGCATGTTGTGTGTCGTCACGCTGAGACGGACGTTACTGTTGGTATGAAACAGATCGAGACTAGTCAGCAGGAGAGGACTGAGGAGAGGGGGGAGGGAGAGAGAGAGGGGGAGAGAGGGTAGGGGGGAGAGAGGGTACGGGGGGAGAGGAGAGAGAGGGGAGGGAGGGAGAGAGGGAGGGAGAGAGGGGAAAGAGGGAGAGGGGAGGGGAGGCAGAGAGAGGGGGAGGGAGAGAGAAAGAGGGGGGAGAGTAGGGTAGAGGGGAGGGAGGGAGAGGGGAGGGAGAGAGGGGAAAGAGGGAGAGGGGAGGGAGAGAGAGAGGGAGGGGAGGGGGGGGAGGAAGAGGAGGGAGGGAGAGAGAGAGGGAGAAAGAGGAGAGGGAGAGAGAGGGGAGGAAGAGAAAGGGGGAGGAAGAGAGAGAGGAAGGAGAGAGAGAGGGAAGGAGAGAGGGGAGGGAGAGAGAGGATATTACTCCCCCCCTCCTCCCCCTCCTCCCCCTCCCCTCCCAGTTACAGTGTTGGTAGAGGATGATTCATGCTAGACCTCCTATTCTCCGTGTGGGTGGGCCATTAGACAGAGGTGCATGAGTGTGTTGGATGTATGTGTGAGTGTGTTTATGGTGTGTATAGTGTGTGTGTGTGGGTGTGTGTGTGTGTGTGAGGGTTCTTTGTCTGCCACAGATCCCATTACTGACCCCTCTTCTAGGTTGTTAGGTGAACCAACCAGGAGACGTATTAATCACATGATAGAAACCCCAGAGATGGGAAGCAACTAACCACCAAATAAATACTTTGTTCCTATTACTATACTCTGGTAGATATTTCTAATAAAACGTACAACGTTTTTTTATAAGTTTGTAAAGGTTTAAAACAATATGTTTACGTTATTTTTATACTAAAATGCCAAAAATATGAAAAAATATTTTAAGGCAAAAAAGTTTAAATGTTGGAAAAAAAAAATCCAAAGTTTTTTTTACTAAAGACTTGAAAGGTGTTGAAGTTGGGTGGGTGTGGGCTTTCTGTGTGCGCTTTAAACACACACACGGAGACATAAACACACACACACAGGAACACACACACACACACAGACACAAACAAACACACAGAGATAAACACACAGACATAAACACACACACACACAGGAACACACACACAGAGACACACGCACACATAGACACACACACACAGACACACGCAAACACACAGACACACAGAGAGAGAGACACACACACACCCCTGGGGTCTGTCATGTCATGAGGACACACTGTGTCTCATTCAGCAGCACTGATGTCCCGAACTAGAGGTGTCTTCACACTTACACTCACACATGCCCCGCACACACACACACACACTGGAGGTGCCACACACCCACATATACACACACAAACACATGCCATGCACACAAACTCAAACACTTACACATGCCATGCACACGCACACACACACACACACATACCACGCACACACACACACACACACACATACCACGCACTCACACACACACCACGCGCACACACACACACATACCACGCACACACACACACACATACCACGCGCACACACACACACCACGCGCACACACACACACATACCACGCACACACACACACACATACCACGCACACACACACACCACACACACACGCACACACACCAGATCCCTTTCCAGAGGCCTAGAGGGAGCCATGCAGTAAGTGTGTGCGGTCAGGAGAGACGAGTGTATCACACACCTCCAGTGTGGATAACAGAGTGCATGATGGGAACACAGGGGTCGGGGGGGGGGGGGGGGGGGGGGGACTCTAAAGCCAGGTGTTATAGCACTTGAGCTTGCTGTCTCATCAATAATTGACAGCAGCAAACCAATCAGAGCCGTTTGCTCCCCGCCGCGGCCCGGAGAAGGTGGGCTCTCACCGTGAATCATTAATGAGGCAATTAGCTGAAACGGTTAGACGAGTTAGCCCGCTCTCGCTAGCGACGCCCGCGCAACGCCGCGGCAACGGATCCTCTCTGAGGCGATGGGGGGACGGAAGCGGAGGAGGCGGGGGTCAACGTGGGGGGGGGGGGGGGGGGGTGATAACAGTGATCAGGGAGAGGGGGGGGGGGGGGGGGGGGGGATGAACCAGGACCAGAACACAAGGAGAAGTCACTGTTCACCTGCTGACTGTGGGACAGATGCACCATGACTGCAGATGACATGATGCTGGGGGGAGTGTGTGCCTGTGTGTGTTGTGGGGATGTATCTACGTGTGTGTTGTTGTGTAGTGCGTGCGTGTGTGTAAGGGGGAGTGTGTGTATGGGGTATCTGTGTGTGTTGTGATGTGGTGTGTGTGTAAGGGGGAGTGTGTGTCTGTGTGTGTTGTGGGGATGTATCTACGTGTGTGTTGTTGTGTAGTGCGTGCGTGTGTGTAAGGGGGAGTGTGTGTATGGGGTATATCTGTGTGTTGTGTGTGTAAGGGGGAGTGTGTGTATCTCTGTGTGTTGTGATGTGGTGTGTGTGTAAGGGGGAGTGTGTGTATCTCTGTGTGTTGGGATGTGGTGTGTGTGTGTGTGTGTGTGTGTGTGTGTGTGTATGGGGTCAGAGTACATCTCCAAGGTGATCTCGTGAGTGGGCGGGTCTTTCAGACGCGGATCGACCGCTGAACACGACTCAAACATGGGAAACATCAGTGAGAACAAGAACAGGAGGCAGGAGGCCAAGATGGCCGCTGAGAGGCTGAAGGGTTGGAGGGGTGAGAGGCTGAGGAGCTGAGAGGCTGAGAGGCTGAGGAGCTGAGAGGCTGACAGGCCGAGAGGCTGAGGAACTGACGGACTGGAGGTGTGAGCCTGAAAGGCTGAGGGGCTGAGAGGTTGGAGGGGTGAGAGGCTGAGAGGCAGAGGGTTCAGAGTGGTGAGAGGCTGAGAGGCTGAGAGGTTGGAGGGGTGAGAGGCTGAGAGGCAGAGGGTTCAGAGTGGTGAGAGGCTGAGAGGCTGAGAGGTTGGAGGGGTGAGAGGCTGAGAGGCAGAGGGTTCAGAGTGGTGAGAGGCTGAGAGGCTGAGGGGCTGAGAGGCTGGCCCTGAGGGAGGTGCTCTCAAAGCCACATTGATCGGCCATATTGGAACCATTTCATAGCTGATCGATGTTCTCCCAGCTGGGGGGGGCATCAGAAGGAGGGGGGGGGGGTCAATTAAACCCGAAACCAAGAACTAAGGTACAAATCAAGAAATGTGCAACGCATAGATTATTATGCGCACACACACACACAAATATGACCAGGACTAATGTGCACACTGTCCATTTTGTTTAGTGCAAATTCGACTCAGGAGAAATGAATAATAAGTTGTTTACCGTTATTGAGTCATGACTCTCTCCCTTAGAAAAAGACAAGCTTTCCCTTGAATCTCTCAGCTTTCTAATCACCTTAATGCAGTCTCACTTTCAATAGATCTCTGTGATGGAAGGATTAGGAGAGGAGAGAGGGAGGGAGGGAGGGAGGGAGGGAGGGAGGGAGGGAGGGAGGGAGGGAGGGAGGGAGGGAGGGAGGGAGGGAGGGAGGGAGGGAGGGAGGGAGGGAGGGAGAGCGGGAGGGAGAGCGGGAGGGAGAGCGGGAGATAGGGAGGGAGAGAAATACTCCAAGTATACATTTCCCTTTAAGAATTTAGATTCATTCCAATTTGAGGATAGTTCTGCATGCGATCTCTTTCCTGCCGCTGAACTGAGGGACTCTGATTTCATCCTCGGTTATTAAACACATCCGAACATCCTGAAACAACAATCTCACATCCAATACAATATTTATCGAATACAACAACACCGTCCGATCGCTCCACAGAATTAAATCCATCGGAAGAGTAACAACTTCTTACCAGCCTCGTGCGATTATTCCCCCCCCCCCCCCACCCCCCTCTAGGTTGATATAAGATGCCGTTACGGAGGAGGGAGTACAATTATACTACAATTGATCGGAGACTGTCAGTGCGAGTTTCTCATATTGACACGTGCGCGTGATAACGGAGACAGCGGCTGTCTGTTTGACGATCGCCATTCTCTTTTATGACCCTCTGAGGAGATCGGCCCCCCGATAAATATTTGCAAAGAGGAAATTTGCGATTCCACTTGAGAGACTCATAAACTGGGCACCTATGTGTTTTGAGATTAGCATGTAATTAAAATAGCAAATCAATATTTATTAAGCGTTAGTGGCAAACTAATAGGAAATGAAAGGGGGGTCATATAATGAGTGAAGGGGAACATGACGCTCTGGTCGGCATGGAAACTTCCCAGCCCGTCTCTATAAAAGCTACTAAATAAGAAGAATAATTCACATGTAGCTGTGTGGGGAAGAAAATCAATCAATGCAATATCGCTACGAATGCTGATCAGGGGTTTTAATATTGCATTGTGTCTTTTTTTCTTTGAACGGGATTGTCTGAGTGTGTGTGTGTGTGTGTGTGTGTAAACCGGTGTGTGTAATATTGTTTATACAGTATGCATAAGCTTATGGGTGTCTGCGGCATGTATGCATGTGTGCGTGTCTGTCTGTGTGTGCGAGTGTGTGTGTTTGTGTGTGCATGTGCATGTCTATGTTTGCGTGCGTGTGTGTGTGTGGGTATGTGTCTGTCTGTGTGTGTGTGAGTGCGTGTGTTTGTGTGTGCATGTGTGTATCTGTGTGTGTGTGTTTCTGTGTGTTTATATCTGTGTTTGTGTGCGTATGTGTGTGTGTATGTGTGTGTGTGAGTTTGTGTGTGAGGACGGAGGAGGAACACTTGAAGGTGAACTATCAGCAGCTCTACTTGTTTTTCTGTAAACGGAGAAGAACTCTGCTCATGTTACACTGAGGCACTCTCTCTCTCTCTCTCTCTCTCTCTCTCTCTCTCTCTCTCTGTCTGTCTCTACCTCTCTCCCTGTCTCTCCCTGTCTCTGTCTCTCTCTTACACACACACACACTCCGTCTGTCTGCGGCCACAGTGCTCCTGGATGAGGTCAGCATACACACACACACACACACATCCTGAACTCTTTTGGCCCTCCTTGGCAGTGATCACGCACACCCTCCCCTGGCTAACAGCTCCAGAATAAGCCTGAAACACCTCCACTCTCCTCCCCTGTGTCTTCAAAACACCCAGTCATATGGTCACACACATTGTGGTAAACACATACATGCTCACACACACACACACACACACATGCAGGTGCACAAACTTATTGTCTGAACCACTATAAAGATGTTATATCCTCTGAATAGCCTTACTGCTGTAACTGCTGTAACTGTTATGAATGTGTGAAAAAGAATGATTGTGTGTGTGTGTGTGTGTAAATGTTCTGTGTGTGTGTGTAAATGTTTGTGTGTGTGTGTGTCTGTGTGTGTAAATGTTCTGGGTGTGTTAATGTTCTGTCTTTGTTTAAATGTTATGTATGTGTGTAAAAGTTATGTATGTGTGTAAAAGTTATGTATGTGTGTAAAAGTTTGCGTGTCTGTGTGTGTAAAAGTTTGTGTGTGTGCGCGCGTAAATGTGTGTGTCTGTGTGTGTGTTCTCAAAAAGGGGCTGTCCCGTCTGTAAGGATGTCACGTAATGCAAATGTGTGTGGTTAAAACTGAGCGACCTCTCGCATACGAACGCTCACGAACACACACGCATACACAAACACACACTCGCAGATCAACACATGCTGATCGGCAGAGAGGAAACCTGATAAAACCGCACTGTGCAGCAGAGTTTCAGCACCGAGGCGGAGAGGAAGAACACACTGGATGAACAGGGCACTGATGTACAGCATCAGTCAGTCAGCCACATGACCAAGGACCATCATGGTCTGGTCCTGCCTGACCTGGCCCTGGCCCCTGTCTGGCCCTGCTTGGCCCCTGCCTGGTCCTAACCAGGAGCCTCCAGCTCTAAGACCGGGCCGAGGTGTCTGAAGGACAGTGCAGGCCAAAAATGAGAGGAGAAAGCAAAACAGTGAGGCGTAAGAAAGGGGGAGAGGAGGACGAGAGGAGGAGGAAAGGTGGAAGAGAGGAGGAGGAGGAGGAAAGGAGAGGAGGAGGAGGAGAGGTGGAGGAGAGGTCAGAGGAGGAGGAGATGTATAGGAGAGGTGGAGAAGGAGGAGAGGAGGAGGAGAGGAGGCTGGAGAGAGGGGGGCGAGGAGGAGGAGATGAGGAGAAGCAGAAAAGAAGGAGGAGAGGAGAAGGAGAGGAGGAGGAGAGGAGGCTGGAGACGGGGCGAGGAGGAGGAGATGAGGAGGAGCAGAGAAGAAGGAGGGGAGGAGAAGGAGTGAGAGGAGAGCAGGAGGCAGAGGAGAAGAGGAGGAGTGAGAGGCACACACAGCTCCTGCGCTCGGTGACGGCAAGGTTAAAGGAGAACTCTGTGGACAGGCGGTACTTTCCGGAAGATGACCTTCTGCTTATCAGCAGCTTCTGCTCTGGGGGCTGTGAGGGAGGGAGGGAGGGAGGGAGGGAGGGAGACGAGCTGCTCCGCAGCCCACACACAGCGCTGGGTTACCAGTCAGATAGAACACCACCCCTCTCAGCTGAACGGAGGAACGATCCCTGTCTCAAAACAAAGCGCCTTTGGAAACTGATGGTACCAGTGACACGTCTTTGACACAGGTACTTTGAAAGGTTACCTTTACAAGAACAACACACTGGCACCGCTTAACTGCCCCCCCTCCTCGCCCTCTCCTCGCCCCCTCCTCGCCCCCTGTCCGCCCCCACGGTTCGTGGAGTGATTGATACGGGGGTTCAGAGGCTTCTGGCCTGTGTGTGGATGGATGGATGGAGGGAGGCAGGCATGTTGGCCTCAGGATGACTCATGTTGGTGAGGAAATATCAACGTGATCTCAGGTCCTGCCTTCTCCTTCCTATCTTCTGGGTTCTTCTCTAATCACATTGGAAAGAAGTCCGCTTGCGTATTCTGAGGGGAGTTTACAGTTTTCCACAGACTGTTGTAGAACCAGCCATCGCCTGATGTGATCTGGATGAAGCTGCTCTCTGGGACTTTCAGCAAGCTCAAATAGAGATCCTTACACAAGCTGCTGCTCGATACCAAGACACCAAGACGTGAAATCTGCTGTTCAGGGAGTTGAACTGTGCGGTTCAGAGAGTTGAACTGTGCTGTTCAGAGAGTTGAACTGTGCTGTTCAGAGAGTTGAACTGTGCTGTTCAGACAGTTGAAATCAGCTGTTCAGAGAGTTGAACTGTGCTGTTCAGAGAGTTGAAATCAGCTGTTCAGAGAGTTGAACTGTGCGGTTCAGAGAGTTGAACTGTGCAGTTCAGGGAGTTGAACTGTTCTGTTCTGAGAGTTGAACTCAGCTGTTCAGGGAGTTGAACTGTGCTGTTCAGAGAGTTGAACTCTGATGTTCAGGGAGTTGAACTGTGATGTTCAGGGAGTTGAACTGTGCTGTTCAGGGAGTTGAACTGTGCTGTTCAGAGAGTTGAACTGTGATGTTCAGGGAGTTGAACTGTGCTGTTCAGAGAGTTGAACTGTGCTGTTCAGAGAGTTGAAATCAGCTGTTCAGAGAGTTAAACTGTGCTGTTCAGAGAGTTGAACTGTGCTGTTCAGGGAGTTGAACTGTGCTGTTCAGGGAGTTGAACTGTGCTGTTCAGGGAGTTGAACTGTGCTGTTCAGGGAGTTGAACTGTGCTGTTCAGAGAGTTGAACTGTGCTGCTCAGGGAGTTGAACTGTGCTGTTCAGGGAGTTGAACTGTGATGTTCAGGGAGTTGAACTGTGCTGTTCAGAGAGTTGAACTGTGCTGCTCAGGGAGTTGAACTGTGCTGTTCAGGGAGTTGAACTGTGATGTTCAGGGAGTTGAACTGTGCTGTTCAGAGAGTTGAACTCAGCTGTTCAGAGAGTTGAACTCAGCTGTTCAGAGAGTTGAACTCAGCTGTTCAGAGAGTTGAACTGTGATGTTCAGGGAGTTGAACTGTGATGTTCAGGGAGTTGAACTGTGCTGTTCAAGGAGTTGAACTCAGCTGTTCAGAGAGTTGAACTGTGCTGTTCAGAGAGTTGAAATGTGCTGTTCAGAGAGTTGAACTGTGATGTTCAGAGAGTTGAACTGTGCTGTTCAGGGAGTTGAACTGTGATGTTCAGAGAGTTGAACTGTGATGTTCAGAGAGTTGAACTGTGCTGTTCAGGGAGTTGAACTGTGATGTTCAGAGAGTTGAACTGTGATGTTCAGAGAGTTGAACTGTGCTGTTCAGGGAGTTGAACTGTGATGTTCAGAGAGTTGAACTGTGCTGTTCAAAGAGTTGAACCTGACAGTCACAGGGAACCACGGTGAACGTTTCTGGAAATAATCTGAGATACAAACTTGATTCTTTTTGTGGATTAATAGTGGAGGGGAGGGGGGGGGTGACTTGATTTTATGTTAATAAACATAAATCAGGGAAATGTTCCCAGATATAATTAGCTAAATGTTCCAGAACACAGACAGCGGGGCACCTGAAACCTGGTTTGTGGTCTAACATCAAAACAAGTTTCTTTTCTGGTACATTTCTACCAATATGAGGATGACACAAAAGTTTTACTGTGATAATACAATGACTTTTATTAATGCGATTACTATGACGTAGAAGAAAGGAAAGAAGACATGAGAGAGAAAGAGAGAGGGAGGGAGGGAGGGAGGGAGGGAGGGAGGGAGGGAGGGAGGGAGGGAGGGAGGGAGGGAGGGAGGGAGGGAGGGAGGGAGGGAGGGAGGGAGAGTCAGAGCGGGAGGAGAAATAAAATATGTCAGAGGAAAGGGAAGGTCAGACCCAACAAAGACAAACCAAAGAACAAGATGGAGAGAAGAAGACGAAATGAGATCACTGTCGTGGATGAACGATCCATCACCCTATCCAGCAGAGGAGAGAAGAAAAGAGAGAGGGAGGGGGAGAGAGAGAATAAAGACAGCGAGAGGGAAGGAGAGAAGAGAGAGAGAGGGAGCGAGACAGAGAGAGAAGGTGAAGGCGAAGAGGATGCTTTAACTGTGTGGGAGTCAGGTCTGGGGTTAGAGCAGTCATAATGAAACATTTATAATCTGTTCTGAGCGCGCTCCAGCGCACACGGAGCTCCCCTCGCCAGCGCTGCGGTCGTCAAGGTCACTGTTACCGCGGAGACACTGGGACCTGCAGGTTGCAGTAGATCTTCTTTGTACACCGCGACGAAAACAAGCCAGGTCACTGCCATGCATCTTCTACGTGACCTGTTTGTGTGTGTGTGTGAGGATGTGTGTGTGGACACGTGTGTGTAACGCTGTGTAGAGGGTGTGTGTGTGAGTGTGGACACGTGTGTGTCACTGTTTCCCATCCTAAGTGAGACTTGTGCGTGTGTGACTCAGATCTCGGAGGTTTTCTTCAGTGCTGACAGTTCTGATCCCATACACACTTGATTTCCTGTAAATGACTCTTAAGGATGATCTGACATAGCTGTGTGTGTGTGTGTGTGTGTGTGTGTGTGTGTGTGTGTGTGTGTGTGTGTGTGTGTGTGGGTGTGTGTTTAATCTCTGGGGTCCTGTGATGATTAACACTTCTGCTAATTAATGTGTGTTTGTGTGTGTGAGATGCTTGTGTGTGTGAGATTTATGTGGTGTGTGTATGATGTCTGTGGTGTGTGAGATGTATGTGGTACGTGTGTGTGTGTGTGTGTGTGTGTGTGTGTGTGTGTGTGCGTGTGACATGTGAAATGTGCTAACTGAGTCATGTGCCTCCTTCCTAAGACTGGAGTACAGATCAATAGCTATCACTGAACTTAAAGAAATACACACACACACACCGATACCCAAACACAAACACACACCCCACATACAACCACACACACACAGGGGCACACACACAGGCCCACATACGCACAGGCATACACACACACCCCACAGACACACACTCCACTGACACCCCCCCCACACACACACACACACACACACACATACCAACACACACGTGGCAGATAAAGAACAGGCTTTTGAACAATTATGGTGCATTACAGCTAAGTAACATCGTGGGGCTGTGTTTTAAGCGGTGTAGCGAGCGATAACCAGCAAACGGCCATTTTTTATTTCCATCAGGAGGAGCAACACATGGCAGGAGCCAGTGGAGTCAGTGCTGTCATTCTGTCTCACTCTAGGACCATCTGGAACCAATAAAGTTTTTCTCTTTGAATCAACAGCTGTCGACAATGGCACAAAACCATTCTCTCATTTCCATCTCTCTGTTTACTCTTCCAAATCGCTGCAGAGCTTTTTAGTTTATGTTTTGAGGGTTTTTTGTTGTTGTGTGTGTGTGTGTGTGTGTGTGTGTGTGTGTGTGTGTGTGTGTGTGTGTGTGTGTGTGTGTGTGTGTGTGAAAGAGGTGTTTTTTCCAGCCGTTGTACCACATAGGTATGTTTATTATGTTTTCCTTTATTTAGAGCTGTCCCACACACACACACAATCCTACTTTTTTGTCTTCTTTTATCGCTCTCTGTCTCTCTCTCCCTCTATCAATCTCTGTCGGCCTGTCTCTGTCTCCCTCTCTCTCTCCCCCTCTCTCTCTCTCTCTCTCTCTCTCTCTATCTGTGATTGAGGAACTGACCATGCCAGTCAATCTGTCAGTGACTGACTGGTTTACAGCAAGCGCACTACACTGATGCATCCTATCATTCTACACGACAGCACCACCACAAGACCACGCCACACATAGGGAGGAGGGAGAGACAGGGGGAGAGGAGGGGGGGAGAGAAAGAGGTAGAGAGGGAGGGGGAGAGAACTGTCTAGTGACCATACCAAAGAAGAGAAGAGAAAAGGAAGGAAGAAGTGAGAGAGAGAAAATAAAATATAGTGAGAGGGAGAAAAGAGAGAGAGGGGGGAGGGGTTAAGAGAGAGATGGAGGCGAGAGAGAAGAAGATTTACAGTGATAACACAGATAAATCAGTGGAACAGTGTCAAGGTTTAGAGACAGTGTAGTGAATGTAAGACATTTTCTCTCCAGAATGAAAAAAAACACCATTAGAACAAAGACCATATTATTTCTAGACTGAAGTGACTAATCGCAACACTGCCCAAGCGCACACCCATCACACCACCTCAGCCCCCCCCCCCCCCCCCCCCCCCCCCCCCCAAAAAAAGGGGGGAGGTGGATTTTAACACAGCCTTCCCGTGAAGAGGCTGTCCTGTTAGCAGATTTGGCGAGCCAGCCAGGATGATCAGTTAAAAACACCAGAGGAACAGGGAGCTAATGTGGAACATGTGTCTGACTGTGTTCCTGTTCCTCTGGGGACGAGAGCCTTAAAGGAGGGCCAGTAGCTGTACGTTCATACTATCGTTCCACACACACACACACACACACACACGTATTACAGTACAGAGAGGAGACGCATTACACTGTGGAGCACAGGCATCCCAGGAGTGAAAAGAAAATAATGCTGGTTTATGTCCCTCACACACACTTCCTCCCTCTCTCTCTCTCTCTCTCGGTTTTTCTCTCTTCACCCGCCTCTCATTTCCTCATTTCTGTCTCTTTCCCCCACGCTCTCTCTCTCCCCCCCCCCCTCTCCGGCTGTTTTTCCAGAAAACACAGATGAAAATAAAAATGAAGTGTGTGTGTTATGAGCATGCTCCCCCGAGGCCCGTCCCTGACAGAGACCCAGAGCGGCGAGGGTGGGCCGCCCAGAGGTGGAACTCAAACTCACCCGATCTGCTGGTCTGTCGACTGTGAGCAGCAACAGAAGGCGCAGTCTGCCTGCCACCCTGTGCTGTCACACGGAGCCAGTCTCACACAAACACATGCCTAATGACTCGATTTATTCAGCCTCCACTCTCCCTCTCCCTCCCTCCCACTCTCCCTCTCTCTCTCCCCCCTTCTCCCCATCTCTCTCCCCCTCCCTCTGCTTTCACATCCCTTTCTCTGCCTCCCTCTGTCTGCCATCCTCTCTCTCTCCCCCTCCCTCTCCTTCCACATCCCTCTTTCTCTTCCTACCTCTCTCCGTCTCCCCCTCTCTCTCCCTCTCTCTCTCTCTCTCCCTCCCTCTCTTTCTAACTCTCGCTCTTTACCTCAGTCTCTTGGAGCTAGCTGGAGGTCTCTCCCTGCTCACACTGTCCGGCCTGCAGGGTGATGAGGCTGAGCCCTGGGGCTCTGAGGCCTGGAACCTTTGACCATGGTAGGAGACTACTGTGTGTGTGTGTGTGAGTAAGGGGTGTTTGAGCATGGCCAGGGGCAGGGATCAGGCAGGGGGCTGGGAGCTGAAAGGTCTCTCTCTTTATTTTCAAATCCAAACTGACAGGGAATGACATGTTGCAGACAGGGCAACACACCCGCTGAATTGATTCCACCCTCCCTCCCTCCCCCCCCTTTCCCCCTCTATCCCTTCCCCTCTCCATCACCCCCCCATCTCTCTGTCTGTCTCTTCATTTAATCTGTCCCTTTACTCTCTCGATTTTTCTCCTCTCTCTCATCCACCTCGCCCTCTCCTTTCTTTAACTTTCATCCTCCTCCCCACCCCTCCTCCCCTCCCTTCCTCCCCTCCTCCCTCCCTCCCTCATCGCAGGGACGTGTGGCTCACAAGCTGTCACACCGCTTCCCCAGCAGACTCTGCTCTGTGTGACTGAAGAGAGGCACTGTATATCACCGGGGCGACACGGCCCCTCTCCCTGCATCGCTCGGCAGATGACATCAAATATCGGCCGGGCCTTTTTGATCACTTAAAAGGATGGTATTAAGGCGCTCAGCCCGCCGCTTAAAACAAAAGCAAACAGACAAAGTGTTTCATCTGTCTTGTCAGAGGGCCATATGTGGCGGGGAGCAGCTGCTGTCTCTGCTGAAGGAGTCCAGGACAGGATCCACTTCACATCACACGCTAAGCAGAGCCCAGCACACGCTAAGCAGAGCCCAGCACACGCTAAGCAGAGCACAACCCACGCTAAGCAGAGCCCAACACACGCTAAGCAGAGCCCAACACACGCTAAGCAGAGCCCAGCACACGCTAAGCAGAGCACAACCCACGCTAAGTAGAGCCCAACACACGCTAAGTAGAGCCCAGTGCACGCTAAGTAGAGCCCAGCACACGCTAAGCAGAACCCAGCACATGCTAAGTAGAGCCCAGCACACGCTAAGTAGAGCACAACACACACTAAGCAGAGCCCAGCACACGCTAAGTAGAGCACAACACACGCTAAGCAGAGCCCAGCACACGCTAAGCAGAGCCCAGCACACGCTAAGCAGAGCCTAGCACATGCTAAGTCGAGCTCAGCACACGCTAAGTAGAGCACAACACACGCTAAGCAGAGCCCAGCACACGCTAAGTAGAGCCCAGCACACTATAAGCAGAGCCCAGCACACGCTAAGCAGAACCCAGCACACCCTAAGCAGAGCCCAACACACGCTAAGCAGAGCCCAGCACATGCTAACCAAAGCCCAACACACTACGCAGCGCCCAACAAAAGAAGAACACGTTAAGCACATAGAGAGAGGGAGGAGAGAAAGGGAGAGGGGGGAGAGAGAGGTGGGGGGAGAGAGGGTTGAAAGATGATGATAGATTGTGAATGTGTGAAACAGAGATCTGTTCACTGCAGTCAACTCTGTCTCTTCCCCCTGCAGCCCACAGCCCCGTCACTTAGACCCCTCTTCCTCCGGGTCCGCCTAGGATGGTCCAGGAACCGTGATCCAAAGCAGGGGTCCCCAACCCTGGTCCTCAGGGGCCACGGTCCTGCATGTTTTAGATGTGTCCCTGCTCCAAGACACCTAATTCAAACGAATAGGTAATTATGAAGCTCAGTAGACGCCTGATAACGACCCTTTATTTGAATCAGGTGTGTTGGAAGGGGGGAACATCTAAAACATGCAGGACCGTGGCCCCTGAGGACCAGGGTTGTGGACCCCTGACCTGAGGCATCCTCAGTTTCCCCTGCAGCGCCGGGCTGTCGCAGCGCCGGGCTCCCGGCTGTACCGCGGTATTCTAATGGAACGCTCTGAGGGTCTGGCACGGGCCAGGTCAGACAGCACCCCGGCCAGCCGCTTAGCATATTGTTTCCATGGCACCTGTCCCCTCAGATTAATAAACCCAGGGTACACCCTGGCACTGCAAGCGGGGGGAGCCGATATTACAATACTAATTCAACATCAGAGGTTTGTACGGCTCTCCCCCCCCCCCCCCCCCTCTCTCTCTCTGAGATTTACGAGAGGGGGGGAGAGATTGAAAAGGGGGGGGGGGGAATTTAGGAGGGTACTGTAAAGAGAGAGAGACATGTAAAGAGAGCTGGAACGCGCGCAAGCGAGGAAGGAGAGAAGCGAGACCAACATCGCTGGCAGCAGCGATTAGCTCGTCGGAGGGAATGGCGTAGCGTTTGTAGTCCCCGCGATTATTATTGTGTTACTCATCACATAATGAGTTTGAACAATGCAGTTAATGGTATTACTGGCCGGCCACCAGTTTTTCCGAGTGCAGAGAATGAGCTTGATGGCACCTTCCACCACCAATAAATCACTTCCACACACACGGCCATATTCAAATCTCTGTTATTAAAAGTGTCGGGAACGACATAATCAGATTTATGTTTTTTTTATTTTATTATGGATTGATCATCACGGTAGCGGAAGTATCTGATTTGCGTGGGGGGGGGTGGGGGGCCGGGGGAGGCCGGGGGAGGGAGGAAGGGAGGGGGGGGGGGGCTTTAATCCATTTTGATTGCCCTGCGGAGAGATGTTGACGCCGCGCTCCAGCGGACAGCTGCTCGCTACGGCGCCGCCGAATATGATTGGGCCGGGGGAAATGAGTTAGTGCGCGGCTCCCTCGATATTGTTTTAATCTCTGTTATGTCTCCATCACAGATGAATACATCAACAGATCATAATAAGAATTAAACAGACGATCTCTGGCATCGAGCCTCCAGTCTCGGGGTATCTGACTGGAGACCCGTTTGTCTGGAGCGAGACAAGCGTACCGCCAGAGAAACGATCACCAAAGATCACATTTACGGTCTTTGGCCCCCTCCACCACCAAAAGCGCAGCAATCTCTAAGTAATGCTGAATATATATAGGCAATCATTATAAAACATTAATTTAGCGGGAGCATTATAAATAGTTTGGGAGGAAAGGAACGCGTCCTAAAAGCCGATATCACTTAAGGGAATTAGAAAACGGAACAGATAAGATTTAGAATAAGGGTGGGCGGAAGTACAGGGATTTATACTGCAGTAAAATCCAGCACAGATAAGCCTAAAACTCTAAATAAAATACAAGTCTGAAACAACATTCTGAGTCAGGTTGCTGCCCAGCTATTCCTGTCTGTATGTGCTTGGGCTAGATGGTATAACCTGGCCTGGCCTGGTCTGGCACAGTTACAGTAATAACCATGATGCCAGCTGAAGGCTGACTGTCACAGTCAAGATTACAAACGTAACGTTCACCATCCCTCCATTTTCCTT
This sequence comes from Neosalanx taihuensis, assembly GCA_030340665.1. NCBI lineage: Eukaryota > Metazoa > Chordata > Actinopteri > Osmeriformes > Salangidae > Neosalanx > Neosalanx taihuensis. Next base: position 6,526,009 of record CM059295.1, on the reverse strand, counting down.
CTCTGCCTGTCTTTCTTTCTCTCTCTCTTTCTCACTCCCTCTCACTCACTCACTCACTCTCTGTCTCTCCCTTTCTTACATTTTTCCTGTTTTATTTGTCTCTTTTTCTCTCACTTTTCCTTTTCCTCCATTTCTGTCCCCCCTCCCTTCTCCCTCCCTCCCCTCCCCTTTCACTCCCCCTCCCTCCCTCCCTCCCCCCCCCCCCCCCTCCTCCAACTGTCCAATAACAGGTAGAGCGCAGTTTAGGAGGGTCCCTGAGTGTTTGTGTCAGCAGAGCGCTGCGCCTCTTCAACCTGCTCAGCACGCAGGAGAACTGACCGAGTGAGAACCGAGGAAACAACAAGAAACCAGAGTTCCCCAAATGATCCCCGCTGGGAGTCGTTGCGCACTAAATTTCGACGCGTGCTCCTCGAGAACGTTCTGTCTAGAGGCCTGCTCCACAGACGGAGCCATATTGGCGCTTTCTGCTTGGAGGGGCCGAGCAGCTGTGTTCAGCAGAAAAACAGTGACAGCGACGAAATAAAGAAAGAAATAAACAAATCAACGAACACATAAGAAAAGCTCATTTTGTGTTGTCTTAGCAAATGCACCGATAAGGACTTTTTTGTGCCATCTGCAGGAAAAAGGCGCGGGTTGAAAGCGCGCGGATTCCTTGATTGCAGTGCTGCAAGTTTTGACCCAGAAAAAAACAAAATATATATATGTAAGAGTATCATTTTTTTTTTTTTTACAAAAAAGCCTGACAGGTGTTAAAAAGTAACCAAAGTGCGAACGCGTAAAGCCGCCATAGTGTTAGTCTAAATCAAGCGTTTTTCACGCGCTCTTCAATACTGCGTCTGACTCGCGCGCAGCGACTTGATTTACTCCTCGCTCGCGCCCTGATACCGTCTGCCGTTTGCGCTCAGATGATGGGCTGTTCTGATCTCTCGTCTTTACCACAAACGTGCTACTTAAGACTCGAGAGGTTTGGTAACGAAATCTATGCAAATTAAGTCGCGTGGAAGGCAGGCGTGCGGGAGGGAGGGAGGAGGGTGGCAGCGACCGGAGCGCGATAATCACACGCGCCTTGTGTGCAAACAAGAGACGGTGAGTATCCCAAAATCTCCCCATGCGACACACAACTGCACCAACACACACACTTACACAAACAAAGATAGGTATACACACTTATTATGCAAACAAGACACGCTGCATCACTCTCGAACCACACTTAAGCTAACAGCCAAGCACACACAAGAACACACACACCGTCAGTCGTACACTGGGGACTGTTCAATGCTAGCTGATGACTGTGACAACACACTAAATATATATTTAAACATTCCAAAATGTCCAAAAAAAGGAAAGTTTTTTTTTCTAATCAAACATTTCCTCTGTGTTTTTAAAAGAGCGAAGAAAGAGTCCAATTTATGTTCCAACCTGGAACACTGAGGCTGGGACACTGAGGCTGGGACACTGAGGCTAGGATACTGAGTCTGGGACACTGAGGCTGGGACACTGAGGCTGGGACACTGAGGCTAGGACACTGAGGCTGGGACACTGAGGCTGGGACACTGAGGCTGGGTCAGGGACACTGATCTCCTGTTCAGCATAATCCAGCTAATCTTTTTTTTCTCCTCCTCAGTTTTGGCTGGTGGAGGGCTGGTGGGCACGTTAGCATATATGTAATCTAAATATAACCCTACATGCCATCTCTCTCCGGGTCGTTTTACGCGTGGAGAAAATGATAAATTCCAAAGGTGACCTGGAAGGATATATTTCAGCTGATTGATCGGACCATGTGAGGGTGTCGTTAGACAGACAGTCCTCCCCCTCTCTCCCCCTCTCTCCCCCCTTCCCCTCTGCCTCCCTCTGTCCTGACCCCTGTCCGCATAGTTGAGATGTGGTTACTGTACACTGTGCCAGTTAAACACAGTTCATTGTTTAACACTGACAATCCCAACACTGTTAGCCCCATGCTCTTAGGATTTCTTTATTTCTACAGGTTCTACCTGTACGTAGCTTGAGCTTAAACTTGCCGCTTTAAACTTACCACTGTGATTTTGCACTACTGTGTATATACCCCACCCCTCCCCCTGTATTATATACAGTATATCCATTCTCCCCCATACTTGTACTTGCTATATTTATATGCCGCCCATCTGTACAGATAGTGACCTCTTTTTATTGTATTTTTATCTTTACGTTTTATTCTACTTTATCTTACTCTAATATACGTTCTATGTTTGCTCTTTCCTGCCACAGTAAATTTTGTGTTTGTGTATCTTGCATGGCGATTAAAACTGATTCTGATTCTTAATGAACAGCCACATAGCACACACAGGTGCTAACCCTAACCCTAACCCAGTGATATTTCTTCATGCTATGATATGCCCTTCTACCGTACAGAGCTGCTACAGTGCAGCGAGTAAAGTACAAGTCAACAAGATAGAAATAACTAAAGTTGGCTAAGTGAAATCATTCTAACATCATAAAACACTTCCATGTGTGTTTGTCTACGGTGGGTTTTTGGAACAGTAAGTTGTTCTGGAACTTTTTGCATCGTTTGTGTGTTTCAAAAACAAAGCGTATAGAGATACGTGTTCTCTAAGTAACCCAGTAATTTATCACTGGTACAAGAAGAAAATGTCAAGGACATAGGAGTCCTTTCTCTTCTCTAGGTCACACGCACACACGAACACACACACGGCGACACACATACGCACTGCAACACATACGGCACCACGCACAAAACACATACCTACACACACACACAAACACCCACACACATTTAGGTGTGGCCATACTTGCGATACACACACATGCAGGCGTTGACAAATAACAGGGACTGGAAGGAGGGCCGGAGGTGGACCTAATTGAAATGAACTTTAAAGGGGGAGGAGCTAATTAATGTGAACTTTCTATACGTTTGTTTGGATCGACATCATGGGGCTTAAATTTGAGCTCATCTTAAGTTTGGGACGATCGGTTTCTGCAGAAGCAGAGAAAAGACCAGCGAAGGCCATGAATAAGGTCACAGCTTCACACACACATGGTGTGAACACACACACACACACACACACTGCAGTTCACACAGTGTATGCTGTGAAAGGCAGCGTTCGTTATTTACCTGTGTGTCGGCTTCTGCAAACCACACATCCATCATTAGCATCGGAAAAAGAGTGACAATTTATCTTTGTGTGTGTGTGTGTGTGTGTGGGTGTAAATGTAGATATAGGTCTGTGTATAAATACAACACTAGCCCAACGTGTATCTTTTTTTTACACACATATGATACTGTCTATGTCGTGTGTGGGGCCAAACAGCATCTAAAAGTTAGGTTGGGCAATTAGAAAAAATATTTACTTTTATCTTAAATATTTCCAGCATTTTTCTTCATATGGCACACAAGTTCACTAGACAATGTTGATACTGCCACTATATACTGTGATTAATTAAGATGTAGACAACGTTTGACACCCTCAAAATAAAAATAATGAAACAAGATAGAAAACAGGCACGAATAATGTTGACGTAAAAAGCTTTCATCGAATCCTTGATATGGGAGCTGGTGGGATGTTTAGGATGTTCTCTACAGTGTATTGAGCCTCAATCCTCTCTCTCTCTCACACACACACGTCTTCTCTCTCTCTCTCTCTCTCTCTCTCTCTCTCTCTCTCTCTCTCTCTCTCTTACTCTCTCTCTCTCCTCAATCTCACACACACGTCTCTCCTCTCTCACACACACACTCAGACCTCCCTCTCTCACACACACACATCTCTCCTCTATCGCTCTCACACACACACACACACAAACACACACTTCTCTCTCCTCTCTCTCTCACACAAAAACACACTTCCCTCTCCTCTCTCTCTCTCTCTCTCTCTCTCTCACACACACACACACACACAAGTCTCTTTCCTCTCTCTCTAGAAGACACAGCCAAGTCTGCTGTTCTCACCTCACTAATTCAGCTGTAACACTGAGGTGACAAGTGTGGGTGTGTGAGACTGTGTGAGGGAGTACGAGACTGCGTGTGTGTATATATTAGACTGTGTGAGTGTATAAGTGTGTGTCTGAGTGTGTGTGTGTGTATTTGTGAGTGTATGAGTGTGTCTGAGCGTGTGCGTGCGTGAAGAAAGATGGTCTTTCATCTCCACACCCGTGACACACGCGTGTACATTAGCCTCACACGGAGACCATTATTAATCACAACGTGTCTGCATCGCAACTTAACGAGTTCAATCACAGCCCTAACAAGACTGTGTGTGTGTGTTTTAGCCATGTGTGTAATGAGTGTTAAGAGGAAGGGTGTGTGTTCTTCACCTCTTCAACCAGACCTGATTAGAAAACCTCACAACCCCACAGAATGTCTTCTCAGAGGCTATGTGTGTGTGTGTTAGTGTGTTATGAAGAGATATGAATGTGTGTGTGTGTGTGAGACAGAATTATTTTTAAATGTTTTGTGTGTGCACATGAATGTATGTATGTATGTATGTATGTATGTATGTATGTATGTATGTATGTATGTATGTATGTATGTATGTATGTATGTGTGCATGCGTGTGAGGACAGAGATCGAAAGTGGCACAGTGCGTTGTGTCCAGAATATCCAGAATCCAGAATAAGACAAACACAGATATTCTACATAACCAAATATTGTAGATAACCAAATATTATCACACAAGGTCAAAGTTGAAATCTATTTCGCTTTGCACTTCATGTCATTCTACCCCGATAATCGAGTTTAGAACCACATCAAGAACCGACTACATGAGAACACACACCTCACATTCGCATCTAAACATTTTACGTTTTTGGTAAAATGTTGCCAAGACTCTTTGATCTTCTAGGTTCTTTGTTGACTCCATCCCGCCACAGTCAATTCAGCGTTTGTGCAACTTACACAGGCATGAATATGCATGAATAAAATCCATTCTTATTCTGATTCAGTCTAGTGGAATCCAGCACGTACAGATGAAGATCTAGGCTGAGGGGTGAGAAGTTTTGTCTCCGGGACCTCTGTGTGTTTCCGACGCTCAGCATCAAATAAGCACATCTCAGCTGCCAGGCACAGCGAGGGGGGGAGATAGAGGAAGATGTGAAGGTTATACTTTGGCTTCGTGTAACCGCACAGTTACGTGTCTCTGTAGAGAAGGTAGCTAGACGGTTACATGTCAACACTCTGATCTCCATCACGTCTCCGGAGAGATCTTTAGAACATCGACCGAACTGTAACTCTGTGTGTGTGTGTGTGTGTGTGTGAGGGAGAGCATGTGTGTGTGTTTTCATGGTTTCAAAGGTGAAGTTTTCTCACGCGAGCTGACAGGTGTGAAATTACAGGGAGCGCTCTGCCTCCAGAGCTGCCATTTAGTGGGCCTCATTACCATCCCAGCCCGGCCCGGCCACGACGTTCACCTCACCAGAACCACCAGGAACACACCACAACATGACAGGAGGGCTGGGAGGGGGGCTTACACACACACACACACACACACACACACACAACACCTACAAACACCCACTCACACACACAAACACCGCCCCACACTCTCACACACACACACACACACACACCCACGCACACAAACACCACCCCACATACACACTCTCTCACTCACACACACACTCACACACGCACATCAAACCAAATCAAGTCCAGTTTTCTGTGTAAAGACGGTGTTACAAGCCGAGCCACAGACCTCTTCCTAGACTTCACAGATGGAGAAAGACCCTCACGGAAAGACCAACCTTTTCCAACCCTTCAGGATGGACAACAGCACCAAATATAACCTCTGTTTACACCCACACACACACACACACACACACACACACACACACACCTGTACGGTCTGCCTGGGATGCAGTATTGAGTGTGTGTGGAGGAAAAACAAAGGAAGAGGGAATGAGAGGGATGGATACAGGAGGCCAGGAGGCTTAAAGCCGGTCCATACGTCCATAACACATCTATAGCGTAAGCCCTGGGTCCGTAGGACTGATCCACGCTCCAGGAGAGGGGGGGGGGGGGGAGGGGGAGAGAGGGGGGAGGGAGGGAGGGAGGGAGGGAGGGGGGAGGTGGAGAGGGGGAGGGTGAACAGAGTCTTTTTGATGGAAGTTTTCACCCTCCCTCTTGTTTTCTGTGAGTCTCTCTTTCCCGCCGCTGTCTGTTGGCCCCCTCCCTCCCTCCCTCCCTCCCTCCCTCCCTCATATTAACATGATCCCCGTTGGTTCTGTAGGGTTCCAAGACTATGAGGGGAGACGGCGCAGTCAGATGATTCTCACTCGCAAGTCCCCCGCCCCCCCACTCCCCCGCCCCCCGCCTCCCCCACACCTGCCCCCTCCCTCCCCCCCCCCCCCCCCCCACTCGCCCCCCTGCCGCTGACAGGAGCTGCGTGTGACTGCTACCTGTTAGAGAGCGTTCTGTTCTGTTCTGTCAGGGAAGCTAAGATCTGTCACCCTGATGCTCGCTCTCTCTCTTCTCTTCTTCCCCTCTCCCCTCTCTCTCCTCTCTCTCTCTTCTCCCTCTCATATCTCTCTTTCCTCTCCTCTCATATCTCGTCTCTCTCTCTCCTCTCTTCTTCCCCTCTCCCCTCTCTCTCCTCTCTCTCTCTTCTCCCTCTCATATCTCTCTTTCCTCTCTCTCTCTTCTCCCTCTCATATCTCTCTTTCCTCTCTCTCTCTTCTCCCTCTCCTCTCTCTCTTTCCTCTCCTCTCATATCTCTCTTTCCTCTCTCTCTCTTCTCCCTCTCATATCTCTCTTTCCTCTCCTCTCATATCTCTCTTTCCTCTCCTCTCATATCTCTCTTTCCTCTCTCTCTCTTCTCCCTCTCATATCTCTCTTTCCTCTCCTCTCATATCTCTCTTTCCTCTCCTCTCATATCTCGTCTCTCTCTCTTCTCTCTCGCATGGAACCTGAGCAGAACGTGGAACCTTGAGGAGAACCCGGAATCCAGGATTGCGTCAGGACGAGGGAGGAGTTGTGGAGGAGGAGAAGCTGAATCACATGGGAGGAGGAGCAGGAGGAAGAGGAGGAGAGGGAGGAAGTAAAGGAGGAGGTAGAAAAGGGAGCTTTTATCCCGAGCCTGACATTCTGTGACATTTAAGAAGTCGTTAAAGGTGTGAACAGAGGGACCGATATCCAGACCTCCTCAGGCACGGAGAGAGAGAGGGACAGAGAATGTGAGAGAGAGAGGGGGGGGAGAGAGATATAGGGAGAGAGCGGGACAGAGAGAGAGAGAGAGAGAGAGAGAGAGAGAGAGAGGGAGCAAGCGAGAGAGAGAGAGGGAGAGAGAGAGAGAGAGAGGGAGAGAGAGAGAGGGAGCAAGCGAGAGAGAGAGAGGGAGCAAGCGAGAGAGAGAGAGGGAGCAAGCGAGAGAGAGAGAGGGAGCAAGCGAGAGAGAGAGAGGGGAGCAAGAGAGAGAGAGAGAGAGAGAGAGAGAGAGAGAGCGTGGAATGAACTGATTATGCTGTCAGGAAACATCACAGCGAGACATTTACTCTACTCTCATGAGGTATTTAGCATGTTGACAAATCATCTCCAGTGTGTTGGCACGCGTTGCCGTAGGAACAGCACTCCGGCAGCCCACCTACCCAACCCTGCTCCGTGTCAAGAAAAAACAACACATGTTCAATTAGCCTCTGTCCAAATAACAACACACACAGCGCAGATTCAAACCGCTGACCTCTGGATCCGCCGTCAAAATACTCTAACCGCTGAGCTGGACCCAACCACACTCTGCTGTTTGGACCGGTTAACAGGCCAACTGTCTGGGTTTAGAGGATGGAGGTTAGAGGCTGGAGGATAGGAGGCTGGAACACGCTAAACACCAGGACCCCTGCCCGGAAGAGAGGACACTTTTACGAGCAGCTTCCTCTCTTCCTTTCTCTCCTCTCTCCTGCTCTCTCTCTCTTCCTCCCCCCCCCCCCGCTGACAGATAACATCCGGCTGTTTGTTCATCTCTGGCGTCCGTCCTCATAAAGGCGGCTGTAAAAAAAAAGTGACCCTCATCGTTAGGGGCGACCCCGCCGTTGCCAAGGTAAATGTTTGTTTTGGGGAGGGCAAGGGTGAGGGGGAGCTGCATGAGGAGAGAGAACCCTGGTTCAAAGCCTGGCTTACCCAAGACAGGGAACCTGTTTAACACACACACACACAGAGACACACACAGACACAGAGACACTCACAGACACACACACACAGAGAGACACACACAGAGACACACAGATACACACACACAGACGCACACACACACACACACACACACTCACACAGAGACACACACACAAACACACACACAGAGACACACACACAAACACACACACACACAGAGACACACACACACCTAGACACACACACACACACACACACAAAGACACACTCTGTCTCTCTGTTCAGGGATGTTCCATTAACAGGGATGTGCACCACTCCGTCTCCTTAACACACCAGAAGTTTCGAGTTACTCCAGATACAAAGTTGCCCCCCGACGGCACCGAAATGCTGTAAAAATTGGCATTCGCATAAACTTCAAATTAAAACAGGGGAAGGAGGGGGTGGGAGGGCGGTTAGAGTTAATGTCCAAAGATCCACGTGTGGTCTGGTTATGTGTATATGCGTGTGATATTATTTCCTCTGAGTCCCTTTAATAAAGTGCATCCCCCTTTTTCTGAAACCTGCTTTATGTTTGGGAATTAACAGAGGAAAGGGTCTGTGTAATCCACACTGGAGCTTCCACCCAGACTCTTAGTGTGACAGCGTTCGCTTGTTTATTGGTTGCAGGGGTATAAAGATGCTATTGTTTTAATTGCTTGTGCGTCTCCAGAGATCTGGAGAGATTATCTCGGACTGCTCACGTCAGCACAATGCAGAGAGGAGGGAGAGAGAGGGCCAACGTCAAAACAACAAGATTCATTAGGAATATTTTCGCGTTTAGTTACTCACCAAGTTGGATGTGGGAGGATTCGAGCTGAAATGGGCTGATTAGCCAGATGTCTTATAGACGTGTGTGTGTGTGTGTGTATCAGGTGGCTGAGCGGGTAAGGCGTCGGGGCTGGTGATCAGAAGGTTGGGATTTCGATTCCCTGGCTGCGCCAACATACGTCGTGTCTTCGGGCAAGACACTTCACCCTACTTGCCACAGGGGGGGGGGAATGTCCCTGTACCTGCTGCAAGTCGCTCTGGATAAGAGCGTCTGCTAAACCACTGAATGTAAATGAAAATCCTGTGCTGACAGGGAGGGCTGGTGGGGGGAAGGCTGGGGGGGGAGGGCTGGGGTGGTGGGGGTGGAGGACGTGTTGTGTGAACGTTGAAGGCGGTTTTCAGCAGGGCTGACGGGCCGGCGAAGGAGCAGGACAGGATATGTTAGAACAGTGGTTCTCAACCCCGGTCCTCAGGGCTCCACTGTCCTGCATGTTTTAGAATGTTTCCCCCTTCCAACACACCTGATTCAAATGAATTGTCATTATCAGGATTCTGCTGAGCTTCATAGTGACTCATTCCTTTGAATCTGGTGTGTTGGAGCAGGGGAAACATCGAAAACATGCAGGACAGCGGGCCCTGAGGACCGGGGTTGAGAACCACTGTGATAGAAGACATTGTGGTGAAGAGACCTTCAGCCTCCAGAGCCAAGGTCGCTGGGTAAACACACACACACAAACACGCGGTCAAACACACACACACATTCCACAACCCTAAACGGTGTTTTCTCCACCACCACCATTTGAACCCCCCCCCCCCCCCCCACCCCCCCCCCCCCCCCCCCACTCCGTCACTCCTCCCCCCCAATTTCCCGCCTCTGGCACTGGTCTACCTTTTCCGTATGCACGCGCTGAACTTTTGACCAGGGCCCTCTGGTGTGACATTAGCCTGGAGGACGAGAGGGAAGGGACAAAAGAGGGGGGAGGAGGGAGAGGGAAATGGGGGGGGGGGGATATGAGAGGAGAGAGGAGAGTAGTGGGGGAGAAGAGTGGGGAGGGTGATGGGGGAGGCGTGTAGGGAGGAGAGGAGGGGAGGGGGTCTGACGGAGGACGCATGTAGGGAGGAGAGAAGGGGGGAGTCTGACAGGGGAGGCGTGCAGGGAGGACAGGAGGGGAGTGTGCCGGGGGAGGCGTGCAGGGAGGACAGGAGGGGAGTGTGCCGGGGGAGGCGTGCAGGGAGGACAGGAGGGGAGTCTGACGGGGGAGACGTGCAGGGAGGACAGGAGGGCCGGAGGCCTTAACAAGTTCCTGAGAGCTTTGCGGCCCTCGCGCTGCGCTAGCGAGATCGTTTCCCTCCGCCGCCGAGGGGCTGTTCGGAGACTTAGCCGTGACTCGGTCCCCTCGCCCTGCTCCCTCTCTCATCAGCCTCTCCTCCCCTTCCCTCCCCTTCCCTCCCGCCCCCGCACAGACCTGCTGTCCTCCGCCTCCCTCTCTCCCCTCCCCCCCCGGCGGAGGCCTGGCCCAGGCAGCTGGCGGTGGGACTGGCTGTGTCTCCCGGCCCTTGAAGGATGTCTCCCAGCTCAGCTAATAAGGGCCCCACTCCACCTCCTCACCAAGGGGACTGCCATTTAATGAAGTGGCTGACAACTGGCTCCACACACTCCAGTCTCCTGTTCCTACTCTCTCTACCTCCATCTCTCTCTCTCTCTCTCTCTCTCTCTCTCTCTCTCTGTCTCTCTGTCTCTACATCCCTCGCTCTCTTTCTCTCTCTACCTCTCACTCTCTACCTCCCTCTCTCACTCTCCCTCTCTACCCCCTCTCTCTCCCTCTTTCCCTCTCTATTGCTCCTTCTTTCCCTCTCTCTCCCTTTCTCGCTCCCTCCCTCTCTCTCTCTCCCTTTTCCTTTCTCTCTCTTTCACTCTCTGCCTTACTCTCTCTATCGTCTCTTTGTCACTCATTTTTTTTTCAGGCTGTGGCACTGAAGGTGCCAGAAGGAAGGAGAGGTTTGGAGGTGCCTGTCAGCAGAGGAGTACTCCCCCTCCGCGTCTGTCGAGGGGTCGCCCACCTCCCTCGCTCCCCTCAGAGGAGAAGGAGCATGGAGGGGGGTAGGAGAAGGAGGAAGAAGTGGAGTGGGAAGAGGGGGAGGAAAGGAAGACGGAAGGAAAGAAGGCAACGAGCTGGGAGGAGGGGAGGGAGGGAGGGAGGCAGTGTTTGGCGGTGACAGCATGCGTGGCGTCGCAGTCGCTGGTGCAGAACGTGGAAGCCAAGGGGTCCTTGCACCCCAGACCTCCTCAGATGCCTCCAGAGCACGCAAGCTGCCAGGCCAGACTAATGGAGCCCTAATTGGTGATTAGGAGGGAGGGATGGTGAGGGACTGTCCCAGAGCTACAGAGCAGGGAAGCAGAAGGATCTTGCCTCTGACTGCATTCATACGGCCTCATACTGCCTCATACTGCATTCATACTGCCTCATACTGCCTCTGACTGCATTTATCCTGCCTCATACTGCCTTATACTGCCTCATACTGTCTCATACTGCCTTCATCTGCCTCAGACTGCATTCATCCTGCCTCATACTGCCTCATACTGCCTCTGACTGCATTTATAAAGCATTCATACTGCCTTCATCTGCCTCAGACTTCATTCATACTGACTCATACTGCCTCTAACTGAGTTCATACTGCCTCATACTGCCTTCATAAAGCATTCATACTGCCTCAAACTGCCTCTCACTGCATTCATACTGTCTCATACTGAATTCATACTGCCTCATACTGCCTTCATACTGCCTTCATATTGCCTCATACTGCCTCATACTGCCTCATACTACCTTCATACTGTCACATACTGCATTCATACTGCCTTCATACTGTCTCATACTGCCTTCATACTGCCTCATACTGCCTCATATTGCCTTCATACTGCCTCACACTGCCTCAGACACACCAAAGGGAGTGTGTACGCATGTCTTGCGTATTGCGAGTCGAGCCGGATTCACCCAGAAAAAAAAAAACCCAAGATGTGTTGCTGTTCCCCACCGCCGCCCTTTGTATAAATATGAACAAAGACCCAGAGCTGTAGATAGTGTTACTCCATTGTTTTTACAGAGCTATAAAAGAGAGATGTGGGGGGGAGGGAGGGGGGAGACATCCTGTCAGAATATCAGCTACTGAAACAAGAGTCCTCAACCTCTTTTTGTGAATGAGAGAGAGTGAGGGGGGGGGGGGGGGGGGCAGGCGGAGGGGGAAGAGCGACGAAAGACGGAGGGATGTTTTTTGTGAATGGGGACGATGAGAGGAGGAGAGGCGGAAGGGTGGAGGGAGAAGGAGGTGGGGGGGGGGGGGGGCGGGGGCGAGCTGATAATGGTTTGGGTGGGGGTGGTGTGGGGGGGGGGGGCGGGAGGAGGGGGGGCGGGGGGGGGATTGGGTGACGTCTAGCGGCCCCGGAAACAGAGCGCGGAGGTGAGGGATGGCTGCCCCCCGTTTGATGGCTGGATGTCTGCTTCCGCCCTCCTAATCCAGCACATTAGCCAAACGCGTCGCTCCTATTTATAACCAGGCCAGGATGTGAATAGCCCCGACCAGTTTCACCTTTCATAGAGAGGGTAATTTTAGTCCCCTTTCTGCCCCCCTCCACCCCCACCCGACCTCTCTACTCTGCTGAGGGAGGGAGGGAGGGAGGGAGGGGGGGGGGGGGATGGAGGGAGGGAGGGAGGGGGGGGGGGGGGGAGGGAGGGGAGGGAGGGGAGGGAGGGAGGGGGGGAGGGAGGGGAGGGAGGGAGGGAGGGAGGGAGGGGATGCAGCTAATGACAGGGCAGCACCGGTGGTTCAGTGGTAGGATTCGTGCCTGCGATGTCCAGAAGGCCTGGGTTCGATTCCCAGTGGGAGTTTGAATCCCAGCCAATGCGTTGAAGACCTTTGTGCACCTGTGAAAGTTCCCCACTGTGGGACTAAAAAGGGACAATCTCTTCTAATTAATAATACAAAATGTATAACGGCAGGTGTAGAAGAGACACAAGGTTGGATCATGTGTCCTGTATCTTGCATCATTTCTCTAGGTCACAGCTTACGGCCTTGATGCTGGCCTTGATGAGGACGCTTCTCAACGAATTCCCCCCCCCGAATCCCGTCGCCTCGACACCATCGCGCAGGAAAGGCGAAGGAAGCGTTTGTGGATTCGTGAAAGCCTCCCCCCTCCTCCCCTCTCCCCTCTCCCCGCCTCACCCCTGCTGAGGATGATGGGAGCAACGCCCGGCTTCTCAGGTGAATCGTCCTCTTCATCAAAGCCTCCTCGGTATCTGAACCTGAACGTGGCGCTGGCGTTCAGACGGGGCTGACGTCTGTGGCCCTGTGTGGGTCAGGCTGCTCGGAGGCCACAGCTTAGCGCGACGCGTTTTTTTTTTCCGTCGACGCAGCAGCTCTCCGCTCTCGGAACATCCCCTCCTCCTGGACCCGAGCCGGGGATTCATGAGGCGACTTCAGACGGTCCTTTGGATGGAGGCTTAAGTCGGCTAATCGCGTTGGTGGAGAAAATGGATATGACCAACCGCCCCCCCCCCCACCCACCCATCCAACCCTCACCCGCCCGCACGCACGCAAGCTTCCGGAAGACGCGCCTCCCAAGCGCTCTCAGGAATCGGGACCCTCGCTGAAAGGGTGAAGAAGAGGACGCGCGCGCGCGCGCACGTGAAGCCAGCCAATCCCATTTGCTAATATTGACATGGTGTCCCCCGCTCAATCCTGTTACGGGGGATTATTGTCTATAGAGATCCCATTTCATTAGGCTAAAGCGCACACCCTCAGCACCCCCGCGGGGCTGCCCCTCGGCCACGCCGGCCCCCCCTTTCTCCCCCCCTCCACCCCTCGCCCCGGGCCACACCCTCTTCGCCCCCCCCCCCCCCCCCGGATGAGGGGAGACGTTCTCCCCCGGGTCGAGGCTGCGTAGAAGGGGGGGGGGGGGGGGAGCATCCCGATCGATGCCGGCTAAGTGACTCGGGGCCGCCCCTGGAGGAGGTCGCCGTTCGGGGACTTTCCGACGCCAACTGGGGTCTCCGGAGGACTTCGGTTCTAAAAGGGAGAACCGCAGGATGTTTGTGAGGAGGTTCCCTGAGGTGGGGGGGGCGAGGGGGGAACAGGAAGTGGGTTTTGTTTCCAGAACAACGGGCGAGAGCGTGGAGGGGACCTTGAGCATGAGCCTTGAGGGAAGAACATGATGTTTATCATCTCTCATTCAAACAGTTTGGTTTCTTCAACATTTCGTGGTGCGGCAGAATGATGTTGAACGAGTAGCAGACACTGGATGGATGCTCTGTTAGTGGGAGGGGCCTCTTGGTGGGACGGGCCTCCCGGGGGGAGGGGCCTCCTGGCGGGAGGGGCGTCATGGGTCAGACCTGCTGCTTCCTGTCTTCTTCATGTACTTCCTGCCTCCAGGTTTGTCCCCTGGTTCTGTATCTGAGGTGAGGCGTTTTCATTTCAACCTCCCAATACCTCTTCCAGACAATAACCTCCACATCCCTATTTCTGGAACGATCTGCAAACACACACGCACACCAACAGCATATTACGTATCGATTCTTAATATGAGAGGCTTCATTACATAAACAAAAGCAGCCGACAAAAAAAAAACACAAAAAAAACCGTCAGTGAACCTTTGCATAAAATCGTTTAATTGAATTTCCAGCGGCGGTTCGTTTGGGGATTGTTGGGGGAAGGGGGTGAGCTGCCTGTGTGTGTGTGTGTGTGTGCGTGCGTGCGTGTGTGTGTGAAGGGGGTCGTTCTGCTTTTAATTGAATCCATTGCTGCTGTTCAGATTTGCATGCTCTGGAGTCGGGGACCCTGTCCCAGATAAATTGCCATTGATCCTTATTAAGATTCACCTCTGTGGCTTTAGACCACCGGGGGGGGGGAAGGGGGGGGGGAAGGGGGGGGGCAGCGGTACTGAAGTGTGTTCATGGCGCATATACTTACTTCTCACCCTGAGAGAGAGAGAGAGGTGGGGGGGGGGGAGAGAGGGATAGAGACAGAGAGAGGGGAGAGAGAAACCCCCAGCCTCAAAACCCGGCGTTAGGCATCACTCAACATGCGGAGGTGTGTTGACTTTGCACTCGGGAGGAAGTGACATCACAACAGTTCAAACTGAGGACCTCTCTCTCCTACACACACACGCGCGCGCACGCTGCGTAGGAAACGGTGTTGATTGGATATTATCTTCCCAGATTAGGCCAATGATATCGCAGGGGATCGATCAGCTGATTGCTGAACATTGATCAGTGTTTCCGCTTGTTTGGAGCATTAGAACTCCTATTGGATTCCCCTTCAAGGAAGATGCATCCATGTGCCTGCTGTTTCCATCAGGGCCTGTCAATACACACACACACACCCTGACACACACACACACCCTGACACACACACACACCCTGACACACACATCAATGACGAAGCCCCGGCCCGCTAGAACTGTGTATGTGTGTAGCCTGTGTGTGTCGCCTGTGTATGTGTGTGTGTGTGTGCAGCCTGTTTATGTATGCAGCCTGTGTGTGTGTGTGCGCAGCCTGTGTGTGTGCGCAGCCTGTGTGTGTGTGCAGCCTGTGTGTGTGTGTGTGTGTGCGCAGCCTGTGTGTGTGTGTGTGTGTGTGCAGCCTGTGTGTATGTCTGCAGCCTGTGTGTGTGTGTGTGCAGCCTGTGTGTGTGTGTGTGTGTGCAGCCTGTGTGTGCGTGTGCAGCCTGTGTGTGTGTGTGCAGCCTGTGTGTGTGTGTGTGTGTGTGTGTGTGTGCAGCCTGTGTGTGTGTGTGTGTGTGTGTGTGTGTGCAGCCTGTGTGTGTGCAGCCTGTGTGTGTGTGTGCAGCCTGTGTGTGTGTGTGTGTGCAGCCTGTGTGTGTGTCATCATCATCATCATCATCATCATCATCATCATCATCATCATCATCATCATCATCATCATCTTTATTGGCAGACTCATGGTCCATATACAACACACACAATGAATATATACATAAACACAAGAATATACAAAAAAAAAAAAAAAAGGGACATCACATTAAAGATTTGTACCAGAACTTCCATAAGGAAGACTGGTATCGCACACAACTACATGCGGGATTCACCAGCATCTGCACAAGCCTGTTCTTGCAATCATCTAGGCGGAGACTAAATCTGTACATTATGTGTCTCACGTACATTATGTGTCTGTGTGTGCAGCCTGTGTGTGTGTGTGTGTGTGTGTGTGTGCAGCCTGTGTGTGTGTGTGCAGCCTGTGTGTGTGTGTGTGTGTGCAGCCTGTGTGTGTGTGTGTCCTCCAGGTGGTAGTGAGTGTTGTCAGTGTGGGTGATCAGTGCTCTTCCTGTCTCTGTGCTCAGCATCGTCTCCCAGACTCTCTGGTCCAGACTGGGGGGAATCAATAGGGATTAACCTTTCACCCCAGCCAGCTACCTCTGCCTCGGACGCCATCTGGCTACCTCTGCCTCGGCTGGCTGCCTCGGATGGCTGCCTTGCCTAGCTGCCTAGCCTGGCTGCCTTGCTTTTCAGCTCTTCCCAGCCTGAAGTCTGAGGCAGACTCAGATGGAGCGAGCAAAGTCATACAGGACCTTGTGTCAGAGCAGGGGCCTGCGAACACACACACACACACTAACTACACACACACACACACACACACACACACAAAAACTCACTGCACGCATACACACAATAACTGCACAAATAGACGCACACTAACTGCACACACAATATCTCCACACAGTAATTGCACACACACACAAACAGGACACACACCTGGTCCTCTCTCATGGGCCTGCTGATAATCCACACATCCACCAGTAATGTGAACTCAGCACAAACTTTCAGTATCGACTTGATTGTTGTCCTTTCCTCTGGGTTCCTCCTGTCTGTCTGTCTGTCTGTCTGTCTGATGGTGTGTCTGTCTGTCTGTCTGTCTGTCTGTCTGTCTGTCTGTCTGTCTGACTGTGTGTCTGTCTGTCTGTCTGTCTGTCTGTCTGATGGTGTGTCTGTCTGTCTGTCTGACTGTGTGTCCTGTCTGACTGTGTGTGTGTCTGACGGTGTGTCTGTCTGACGGTGTGTGTATCTGACTGTGTGTCTGTCTGACCGTGGGTGTGTGCGGGTGTGTGTGGGTGTTTGTGTCTGACCGTGTGTGTGAGTGTGTCTGACCGTGTTTGTGTGTGTTAACGACAGTATGTGTGTTAAAGCGTGTGCTAGTGACAGAGAGAGCGCGCGTGTGTGTGTTAGTGACACTGTGTGTGTTAGTGACACTGTGTGTGTTAGTGAGAGTGTGTGTGTTAGTGTGTACATGTGTCATCCAGACTCGCGGCTCAGTGGAACAACAGAGTTTTGCGGTGATTAAAAATGAACCATTTCCAGTATGGCACCCTTTGCCCAGCAGATGTGAAGTCTTCCTCCTACATTTACATTACATCATTTATCAGACGCTCTTATCCAGAGCGACTTACAGCAAGTACAGGGACATTCCCCCTGAGGCAAGGAGGGTGAAGTGCTTTGACCAAGGACACAACATCATTTGGCAAGGACAGGTATCCAACCGCCAACATTCTGATTACTAGCCCAGTTCCCTAACTGCTCAGCCACCGGACTGCCCCGCCAAAGGTGAAGTGGCTCCCCCCCGCTCCCTCTTCCTCCCCCCTGCTCCCTCTTCCTCCCCCCTGCTCCCTCTTCCTCCCCCCCGCTCCCTCTTCCTCCCCCCTGCTCCCTCTTCCTCCCCCCCGCTCCCTCTTCCTCCCCCCTGCTCCCTCTTCCTCCCCCCTGCTCCCTCTTCCTCCCCCCCGCTCCCTCTTCCTCCCCCCTGCTCCCTCTTCCTCCCCCCTGCTCCCTCTTCCTCCCCCCCTGCTCCCTCTTCCTCCCCCCCGCTCCCTCTTCCTCCCCCCTGCTCCCTCTTCCTCCCCCCTGCTCCCTCTTCCTCCCCCCCGCTCCCTCTTCCTCCCCCCTGCTCCCTCTTCCTCCCCCCTGCTCCCTCTTCCTCCCCCCTGCTCCCTCTTCCTCCCCCCTGCTCCCTCTTCCTCCCCCCGCTCCCTAACTCCTCCATCCTGTTTCCCCCCTGCTCCCTCCTCCTCTCTCCTGCTCCCCCTTGCTCCATCCTCCTCTCTCCTGCTCCCTGCTGCTCCCTCCTCCTCCCCCCCCGCTCCCTACTCCTCCATCCTGCTCCCCCCTGCTCCCTCCTCCTCTCTCCTGCTCCTTGCTGCTCCCTCCTCCTCCCCCCGCTCCCTACTCCTCCATCCTGCTCCCCCCTGCTCCATCCTCCTCTCTCCTGCTCCTTGCTGCTCCCTCCTCCTCCCCCCCGCTCCCTAACTCCTCCATCCTGTTTCCCCCCTGCTCCATCCTCCTCTCTCCTGCTCCTTGCTGCTCCCTCCTCCTCCCCCCCGCTCCCTACTCCTCCATCCTGTTTCCCCCCTGCTCCCTCCTCCTCTCTCCTGCTCCTTGCTGCTCCCTCCTCCTCCCCCCGCTCCCTAACTCTTCCATCCTGTTTCCCCCCTGCTCCATCCTCCTCTCTCCTGCTCCCTGCTGCTCCCTCCTCCTCCCCCCCGCTCCCTACTCCTCCATCCTGCTCCCCCTGCTCCCTCCTCCTCTCTCCTGCTCCCTGCTGCTCCCTCCTCCTCCCCCCCGCTCCCTAACTCCTCCATCCTGTTTCCCCCCTGCTCCCTCCTCCTCTCTCCTGCTACTTGCTGCTCCCTCTTCCTCCCCCCGCTCCCTAACTCCTCCATCCTGTTTCCCCCCTGCTCCCTCCTCCTCTCTCCTGCTCCCCCCTGCTCCATCCTCCTCTCTCCTGCTCCCTGCTGCTCCCTCCTCCTCCCCCCCGCTCCCTACTCCTCCATCCTGTTTCCCCCCTGCTCCCTCCTCCTCTCTCCTGCTCCCTGCTGCTCCCTCCTCCTCCCCTCGCTCCCTACTCCTCCATCCTGCTCCATCCTCCTCTCTCCTGCTCCTTGCTGCTCCCTCCTCCTCCCCCCCCGCTCCCTACTCCTCCATCCTGCTCCATCCTCCTCTCTCCTGCTCCCTGCTGCTCCCTCCTCCTCCCCCCCGCTCCCTACTCCTCCATCCTGCTCCCCCCTGCTCCATCCTCCTCTCTCCTGCTACTTGCTGCTCCCTCCTCCTCCCCCCCGCTCCCTACTCCTCCATCCTGCTCCCCCCTGCTCCCTCCTCCTCTCTCCTGCTCCCTGCTGCTCCCTCCTCCTCCCCCCCCGCTCCCTACTCCTCCATCCTGCTCCCCCCTGCTCCAGCCTGGCCAGGCTGACTTTTTATGGCCTCGTATATCCAGAGGACCCACCTGCAAATGGCTCGGCCTTCCCTAACCCCCCCCCCCCCCCCCCCCCACCCTGCCCCCCTCCCCCTGCTCCTCCCCGGCCCGGAGCACTCAGGTAATAAAACGTGTGGAAGAAGCGTCGCCGGGGCCGAGCTGCGGTGAAATGCGTGTTGTACAAACATTAGCATGCGGGAACTGTCTAGTCCGAACCTCGTAAACAGCGAAGAGGAGGGGGGTGGAGGGAGGGGGGCGGGGGGGGGGGGGGAGGGGGGCGGGGGGGGAAGACGATTGGCTGAAGACTAAGCTTTGGTCCCTCTATGACTGTTTGAGGTTATTAATAAGTAAAGAAGACTGGGGTCCCTCCGTTTAGTTGCATTGCATCGTGGGATATTAGGTATTTGGGTACTTCGGCGTAGACCCTCATTCGTCCGGGAGCGTTCCGTGCCGGTCGTCCAATCAGCTCTCTCTGTTTACCTTCCGTTAGGCTGTGTCAACTTCAACGGCTTCCTATCGCTCTCTCTCTCTCTCTCTGTCTCTCTCGCTCTCTGTCTCTCTCTCTCTGGTGAACTTGTCACCTTGACACTTGACCACATGAATCACCTCCCGCTCTCTCTCTCTCTCTCTCTCTCTCTGTCTCTCTCTCGGTCTCTCTTTCTTCCAACACCCCGTCCCCGTCCATCGCTTCTCCTCTCTCCTCTGTTGGTCTGCTCTTCAATAAAGCACGTATTGAGCCCCACATGAGAAGAATAGCTGTATTACTGATTGCAGCTCATTGATTTAACGGTGTCCATGCGGATGGGAGAACAAAGCGGCACTAGATGTTGTAAATCAAAACGATGGGGCTCGAACGAGCATCAGTTTTCAATTGTGTTGGGGATTAATGATTTGTTAATACCATTGATCGCTCCCCCGGCTCTCTATCTTCAGGTTAGAAGGCATTAGAAGAGACTCTCTCCTGCAGAGCCAAGGGTCTGTTTGATCCGGCTGCCGCTGACCTCCCGTGCCCCTTTTCCTGGGTGGAGTTAGTTATCACGGTTGACGTCTGACGGGTGGAATTAGGAGGTACGAGGCCAGGTCTGTCCAGCTGTGTTCCTGGAGAGACCCTCATACCCCCTTCCTAGAGAGAGACCCTCCTACCCCTCCTGGAGAGAGACTCTCCTACCCCTCTCCTGGAGAGAGACCCTCCTACCCCTCCTGGAGAGAGACTCTCCTACCCCTCCTGGAGAGAGACCCTCCTACCCTCCTCCTGGAGAGAGACCCTCCTGCCTCTCCTGGAGAGAGACCCTCCTACCCTCCTCCTGGAGAGAGACCCTCCTGCCTCTCCTGGAGAGAGACTCTCCTACCCCTCTCCTGGAGAGAGACCCTCCTACCCCTCCTGGAGAGAGACTCTCCTACCCCTCTCCTGGAGAGAGACCCTCCTACCCCTCCTGGAGAGAGACTCTCCTACCCCTCCTGGAGAGAGACCCTCCTGCCTCTCCTGGAGAGAGACCCTCCTACCCCTCTCCTGAAGAGAGACCCTCCTACCCCTCTCCTGGAGAGAGACCCTCCTACCCCTCTCCTGGAGAGAGACCCTCCTACCCCTCCTGGAGAGAGACCCTCCTACCCCTCCTGGAGAGAGACCCTCCTACCCTCCTCCTGGAGAGAGACCCTCCTGCCTCTCCTGGAGAGAGACCCTCCTGACCCTCTCCTGGAGAGAGACCCTCCTACCCCTCTCCTAGAGAGAGACCCTCCTACCCTTCCTGGAAAGAGACCCTCCTACCCCTCTCCTGGAGAGAGACCCTCCTACCCCTCTCCTGAAGAGACGCTCCTACCCCTCCTGGAGAGAGACCCTCCTACCCCTCTCCTAGAGAGAGACCCTCCTACCCTTCCTGGAAAGAGACCCTCCTACCCCTCTCCTGGAGAGAGACCCTCCTACCCTCCTCCTGGAGAGAGACCCTCCTACCCCTCTCCTGAAGAGACCCTCCTACCCTCCTCCTGGAGAGAGACCCTCCTACCCTCCTCCTGGAGAGAGACCCTCCTACCCCTCTCCTGGAGAGAGACCCTCCTACCCTCCTCCTGGAGAGAGACCCTCCTACCCCTCTCCTGAAGAGACCCTCCTACCCTCCTCCTGGAGAGAGACCCTCCTACCCTCCTCCTGGAGAGAGACTCTCCTACCCCTCCTGGAGAGAGACCCTCCTACCCCTCTCCTGGAGAGAGACCCTCCTACCCTCCTCCTGGAGAGAGACCCTCCTACCCTCCTCCTGGAGAGAGACCCTCCTACCCCTCTCCTGAAGAGACCCTCCTGCCTCTCCTGGAGAGAGACCCTCCTACCCCTCTCCTGAAGAGACCCTCCTACCCCTCTCCTGGAGAGAGACCCTCCTACCCCTCTCCTGGAGAGAGACCCTCCTACCCCTCTCCTGAAGAGACCCTCCTACCCTCCTCCTGGAGAGAGACCCTTCTTCCCCTCTCCTGGAGAGAGACCCTTCTTCCCCTCTCCTGGAGAGAGACCCTTCTTCCCCTCTCCTGGAGAGAGACTCCCTTATCCCCCTCCTGCAGGCTTGCAGACAAGCGTATCTTTCCAGGAACAGTGTTTGTCATCTCTGCCAGGAAGCTTGTAGACACGCGATCTGGAACTCAGTTCAAGTTCCTGGAACAACCGAACCTGGTTCAAATGCAGCTCCCTCCTCTCAGGCTGGCGCTCTGAGTATGCTAATCTGATCCCAGGCCTGCGGAGTGAGCCAATCAGCATCGCCCAGGGCCTCCCTCTCTCTCTCTCTAACCCTCCCTCTCTCTCTCTCTCTCTCTCTCTCTCTCTCTCACCCTTTCTCTCTGTCTCCCCCCCCCCCCATCTCTCTCTCTCTCCCCTCCCCCCCATCGCTCTCTCTCCAGGGTAGGCTCGATATGTCAATAGCCCCACCTGCAACCGTCTGGCTGCAGTTGGCCCCTCAGAATAGGAGAAATTAGGCATCCCTAATGAAGGCAAATACTGGAGATGTGTTCTATCAGAAGCGATTAGCACTAATTAAGCGGTTTTCACGCTCGGCTGCGTGGCATTCATCTGCACGCTCGTGGCGTGCGAGTTGGAGGCAGGAGTGGGGGGGGGGCAGGAAGGAACATTGTTTTGGTTTCCTTCAGGACGTGTCGGAGGCCACGCTGGTTCCTAACAAAAGCCGTCCTGGAGTCTGTCAAAAGACTGAAAGACTGTGGCTGAAAGATGTAAGGAACAAGGGGAGGCTGTCCAGAGAGAAGGTGTGTGTGTGTGTGTGTGTGTGTGTGTGAGAGAGAAATGGGGAGAGAGATTGTGTGTGTCTGTGTGTCTGTGAATGTGTGAGAGATAGAGCGAGAGATGGGGAGAGTGTGGGTGTGTGTGTCTTTGTGTGTGTTAGGTCCTCATTGAACGAGCCCTTCTAAGGCCTGTCCCTCCCTCCCTCCCTCCCTCCCTCCCTCCCTCCCTCCCTCCCTCCCTCCCTCCCTCCCTCCCTCCCTCCCTCCCTCCCTCCCTCCCTCCCTCTCTGCCTCCCTCTCTGCCTCCCTCCCTCCCTCCCTCCCTGCCTGCCTGCCTGCCTGCCTGCCTCCCTCCCTGCCTGCCTGCCTGCCTGCCTGCCTGCCTGCCTCCCTCCCTCCCTCCCTCCCTGCCTGCCTGCCTGCCTGCCTGCCTCCCTCCCTCCCTCCCTCCCTCCCTCCCTCCAGGCCCCTGTGTGGTACAGGCCTGCAGACAGTTGGACCCAGACAGTCGTTGTTCGTCTGGCTCCAGCCTCCACGGCAGAGCACACACACAACGCAGCACCCCAGACCGGGAAAATACCCATAATCCCTCACACAGAGACCGCCGCTCTGTTGGCCCCCTCGGCCTGCTGGGTAATGCGGAGGATGAAAGCTTGTGTGTGTCTGTGTGCGTGTGCGTGTGTGCGTGTGCGTGTGTGCGTGTGTGTGTGTGTGTGTGTGTGTGTGTGTGTGTGTGTGTGTGTGTGTGTGAGGGATGTGGAAGCCTGTAGATACTGCGATATTGCCTCGACTTGACTTGTCGAGAGTCTCGCTTCACCAAATAGTCTGTTTCCTGGTTACGGAGAACAAATTCAAAATCTTCTCCCACCTCCTCTCTGCCTCCTCTTCCTCTCCCTTGTCCTCTTTGTCTCTTTCACGCACTTTCGTTCATCGGGGGAAACTTCAGCGTTCTGTCAACTTTGGAGGTTTTTCTGAGGTCACCAGCAAACAGACTCAAGTCATGGCATCGTAAAGACAACAGAATTAACGACGGCAGAAGAACTTCAGGGCCAACTTTGAACTCCCTCGCACTCCACGACCAACTGGGCTCCGGTAACCCGGCTACGTTTCAACGTGCTTTGTTCCATTACAAATAAAAAGAGCCTTCCATTATTTA
>CM059295.1:6430000-6497500 GCA_030340665.1 Neosalanx taihuensis | reverse complement strand
GGCGTGTGTTATATTAACAAATATATTATATTTGTACTGGAACAGGGGAGTTGAACTGGAGGATATTGGCTGTGGAGATGTGATGGAGAAGGAGAGAGAGTGTGTCTGTACCACGGCAAACCACACACACACTCTCTCTCTGGGGCCTCCTCAGTGTACAGTATCATTATAAAGAAGAGGAGATTTCCCTCCCCCTCTCTCCCCCACCTCCCCCCCCCTTCTCTGTCTCTGTGTCTCTGTTTTTTTTAAGGACTGTTCTCAGAGCAGATGATCTCAAACTGAAGTCTGGTAATCCCTGGATTGCGTAAATGGAAGCGTGCCCGGGGTCAGATCAACTCCGATGCTGAGCTCGTGTGTGAGTGTGTGCATGTGTGTGTGAGTGTAAGAGAAAGAGAGAGACAGAGAGAAAGATAGAAAGAAACAAAGACACACAGAGAGAGACAGAGTGACAGAGAGAGACAAACAGAGAAAGAGAGACAAAGAGACAAACAGAGAGAGAGAAAGAGACAGAAAGAGAGAGAGAGAGACAGAAAGAGATCAGCCTGCTGTCGAGTCTCTTCCTCTGTCCTCTCCAGGTAAGCAGATTAATCGCTCTCTCCCAGCCTCCCTTGTTCTTCACTCAGACTAGCTATTAAACCTGGACAAGCTGCAGTTCGACAGAGCAGCAAAGGTTGCTAGCTCTGCCCTGCTAACAGATCACACTGCCCTGGAGATCAGGCTGCCATGGCGATCACACTGCCATGGCAATCAGGCTGTCCTCAGGCACACGGTCTCATGGGTACCAGGCCAGTAACCATGGTTTGAGACTGTAGTAGTAGATTTGGTATTTCTTAAACTCTTCTCCTATTTATCCCACTCTGTCTCTCGGTGTCTCTCTTTTTCTCTGTCTTTCTCTCTTTCTGTCTCTTTCTCTTTTTGTATTTCTCTCTCTGTCTCTTATTATTTTTCTTTCTCTCTGTCTTTCCCTCTCTTCTTTCTATCTTCCTGTCTCTATTTTTCTCTCTGTCACTCTTCCTTCCCCTTTGTCCCCCTCCTCTCACTCTTTCTCCCTCCTTCGTTGTTTGCCTCCCCCTCTTCCCCCTCTCCCCTCTTCCCCCTCTCCCCTCTTCCCCCTCTTCCCCCCTCCCCCTGCCTGCGACTGCCTCCATAACGCTGCACGTTTGCCTAAATTGATTCAGCACATCAGCTTGTAATTTTTCCTCCCGATATAAAAGAGGATTTTCCATCCTTCTTTCCTGCCACTGCTCCAGAGGAATTTGCCCCCCAGGTACCGTAAGCTGCTATTGTTGGTGAATTAATCGCGGGTGTGGTGCTCTTCTGTCGAAACCCCAGAGATTTTCTTTCAAACGTGTGATTGCGCACACGAGGGGTGCGCACAGAAACACACACCCGCGCAGAAACACACACACACACAGAAACACACACAGAAACATACACCCACACGCAGAAACACGCACAGAAACACACACACACACAGAAACACACCCGTTTGTTCTGCACATTGTTTCGTGAAAAGCCGTACCCCCCCCCCCCCCCCCAGAGTCACTTTAACCAAACAAGATCACACGAGTCGTCAGACATTTTCCCGGCTGTGCTGTGTCCTCTGCTGCGGCCCCAGAGAAGATCTGCCTTCAGACTCCAAATAATGAAATTACATTCAAACCCAGAACAGATCCATTTAGTCCCGCTTATGCTAGTCAATTTGAGCTGCTTTGATGGTTCAATAGTTTCTTTGAGATTGTACTTTTTTTCCTTTTCCCCCCCGCCTTTGAAAAATTGGTGGAATTTCGCTAATTATTTCACATGAAGAGCTTGTTTGCCCTTTTGAGAAGGCAGTTTGTCTTCACTATATCAGGGGCTGTTCGGATGGTGTGATAATTCATATTGTTTTAGATATATTGATCATTATGAGATATGTAGAAACCAGAGAAAGGGCACTCCTATTATAAACTATCTCCTCTGATGGGGATTGGTGGTTATTTTCAAGGTGAACCAACTGTCTTGTTTTCTTCTGCTCGTTCAGGTCAATTATTGACAACCGATCTCTGATAATCCAATACTATGAAACGAGACCATGGTTTTCTCACTGTGATGAATGCCTAATCAATCAAATGTAAGATCTCAAAACCCCAAATGGGAAAAGTCATTGTTTTACCAAAGCAAACTCATTTCTCAAACAGACAAACAGTAATCCGCACTCATTTTTACACAATAGATGAGCGTTCAATCAAATTCAGGCCGATGTATCGATCGAGAACAATTCACAGAAGTAGGGATTTAAAAGCTGTCCAATAGTCATTAACGCTGTATTTGAATATAGACAGCTGATTGGCCGTAGATCACAAATGGCAGGAAATCCATCGAGCCCATTTTATTGCTTCTGACCATCTGCTACTCTGTAACTTCTAAACAATATTCTTAATAAAAAAGAATAATAAAATAAAATAAAAATATATAAAACTTTCCATAAAGTATATGCTAAATATAAATATATACCATGTCTGTCATGTTGTGAAAGAACATTATTCAGCATTGTTACATAAGATTATATTCCATTACAAACAAACCATTCTTATGTTAATAATCCTCCCTTTTTTCTTCTTCTTTTTTTTTTTAACCAATCAACATTATCTGTGTTTCCAAACGCCTCCTCCACCTCGTCCTAATGTAGCTCATCTCCCAGTCAGTCTGATCTGTTAGACACCAGAGCATGTTCTCTCTCTGCAGTGCAAGTCAAGCCAAGGCCCTCAGCCCTTTACTATGCTGCCCCAGTACAGCCCAGGGCAAGAAGGTTGTCAATAAAGTTTATTGTGCAGGGCTAAGTGTCGATACCCTCGGCCACCTTGTCTTTGGGGATACGGGGAGGGGGGACGGGGGGTTAATTAATATGCCACAGTGGCTGGAGGTTGGAACATGCATGAATATTTGAAGTCGAATTGATTTTTGGGGCGGGGGGTGGGGTCGTGAGATTCGTCACCCTCGGCGGGCATCTCCGTGGTGACGGCCGCAGGAGAGCTGAGAGGTCTGTGGTTGTCCGGACAACCTGACTGAAGGGGAAGGAAGAGAGAAGGAGTTGAGGTTGAGACACACCCTGGATGAGACGCACTCTGGTTCAGACACACTCTGGTTCAGACACCCTGGTTCAGACACCCTGGTTCAGACACCCTGGTTCAGACACCCTGGTTCAGACACTCTGGTTCTGACACTCTGGTTCAGACACCCTGGTTCTGACACACCCTGGTTCAGACACCCTGGTTCAGACGCACTCTGGTTCAGACACCCTGGTTCAGACACCCTGGTTCAGACACCCTGGTTCTGACACTCTGGTTCTGACACCCTGGTTCAGACACTCTGGTTCAGACACCCTGGTTCTGACACCCTGGTCAGACACCCTGGTTCAGACACCCTGGTTCAGACACTCTGGTTCTGACACCCTGGTTCTGACACCCTGGTTCAGACACTCTGGTTCTGACACCCTGGTTCTGACACCCTGGTTCAGACACCCAGGTTCAGACACTCTGGTTCAGACACCCTGGTTCAGACGCACTCTGGTTCAGACGCACTCTGGTTAAGACACCCTGGTTCAGACACTCTGGTTCAGACACCCTGGTTCAGACACCCTGGTTCAGACACCCTGGTTCAGACACCCTGGTTCTGACACCCTGGTTCAGACACTCTGGTTCAGACACCCTGGGTTCAGACACCCTGGTTCAGACACCCTGGTTCTGACACTCTGGTTCAGACACTCTGGTTCAGGACACCCTGGTTCAACACCCTGGTTCAGACACCCTGGTTCTGACACTCTGGTTCAGACACTCTGGTTCAGACACTCTGGTTCAGACACTCTGGTTCTGACACCCTGGTTGGAACCCTGGCTGTGTGAACATGACGTTGTGTCCTTGGGCAAGGCACTTCACCCTACTTGCCTCAGGGGGAATGTCCCTGTAAGTCGCTTAGGACAAAAGCGTCTGCTGAATGAATAAACGTAAATGTACTTGCCGTAAGTCGCTCTGGATAAGAGCGTCTGCTAAATGACTCCAAATCCAAAACAACTCAGTGAGAGTGGTTGGTTAAGCAGACAATCCAGAGCAGTGATTCACCATGAAGGACAACCGAAAACACAGTGTTCCTTTGAGCAGTAAACAATCTGTCACGTAGGAAGCTTTAATAATACGATCTGTCAGAACGGGAAGGTGTTTTGGCAGGTGACTGGAGAGAGAGAGAGACACTGGCATACAGATTTGACATTCATCCCCTTTTCATCTTTTTTTTTTTTCACGAGCCCGTCGAGTCCTCGCTGACCTGTGAGGTCACAGGGCCTTCCGCGCTCCAGGGTCGCCCGGTCCACCCTCCAAGGGTCGCCCGCCTGCTCCTCGCGCCAACATCCATCTTCTTCTCCGCCGGAGTTCTGCGTGGAGGTGTCATGCGATACGGTGGGAGGAGGCAGCATCGATTACCGCGGGGACAGAGGGGGGAGGAGGAGGAGGAGAGGAGGGGAGGAGAGATGGGGGAGGTGTGCGGACAGCATCTTCCACCAGCTTCGCTTACGTCGTCCCCCCCCCCCCCGTCAAACTGCTACATTGTCCCTTTGTGACATGTTTACAGCAAACGCTTTAAACAAACCCAACATGCGCAGGATGCGCAGCGGACAGCATAAATAGTGTCTTGTGTTACACCACAAAGCGATTAGACCGGACGACGTTTTTAAAGACATATTTAGACAGCTCCGTCGAAAGAATACGGGGCCCTCCGGCAGTTTTTTTTTCTTTTCTTTCTCTCCCTCCTCCCTTTTGCTGTGGTCAGTCAAGTGAAAGACAATCAATTCCTGTCTCTTGTGGAACCTCGACGACTCTGTTGCGTGCAATGTCTTGTTTTACTCGGTCGGCAATGACCTCCCCCGACCGCTCCGCCACCCCCCCCCCCCCCCCCCCGCCGCCACCCCCCATGTCATCCGAGGGACCGGGGGGGTCGAATTCGACGTCAACGCCGCACAACCGCGCCGACGAAAACCTTAACGAACGGGGCCCTCGGCCCGATCTCTCTCTCGCGCGCGCGAGGCGAAGAGGAGACGAGCGTTGGCGGGGGGGGTTGCGCGATGGGGCGGGGGTGGACCCAGGAGGGGTGGAGCCAGGAGGTGAGGAGGTGCGGAGAGGGGGGGTGGCGAGGAGGGGAGCGGTTGAATTGGGGGTGGAGGGTGGGGGGGGGGGCGGAGGGGGTTGGGTGGGTGGGTGGGAGGTGAGGGGGGGGGGGGTGGGACAGGGGGGGGGGCCGGGTTGGCTTTGACCTTGGCTGCTGCAGCTCAGATGTCTTCACATGATACCCATACATAGCGGCTCATTACGGAAGAACGCTCTCCACCCAGCAGCCCCTCCTCCCATGCAAAGTGCCGAGCTCAACCCTGGCTGGCTGACAGAGGCTGACCTGACACTGCTGACCTGCCCAGAACGCAGGAGTCCCATCTTTGATCCTCATCAGTCGAAACCACAGCTCAGCTGCCTGAATTCTCCTCGGGGGAACGACCCCCTAAAAATAAATAAATAAAATAACAAATAAATATTTGTTTAGCAGCCGCTTTTATTCAAAGCGACTTACGGTAAGTACAGGGACATTCCCCCTGAGGTAAATAAGGTGAAGAGGACTTGCTCAAGGATACCACATCACATAGCCACAGCCGGAGTTCGAACTCACAACCTTCCGCTCATGAGGCCAACACCTTAACCCGCTGAGCCATCTAACGCCCCTAAACAGATCTCAGCTACCTGGGTTTTGGTTTTGGGGGTTGAGGGGAACGATGCAAAAGCCTTGGCATGCAGACACGACTTCTCCCTGTGTGTGGAGCTATGTAGCGTGGAGAAGTGGAGGCGATGTTAGCTTTCTTGAACTCGGTTAAAAACATTCGCCCTTCGCGGGATATTTGACTGTTAAGCTTCAGGGTTCTTCTCGGCCTTTTCCCAATAAACACCTCGGTTTCTCCGGGCGGAAAGCTCTAGAATGTGACATGTATATCACCCCGAAGTAAGTGTACCCACCGATGGTTTATTCTCTTACTTTTAAAATGTGTTTAAATCTCTCCACCTCCCCCGGTAAAAATCGAACGTGTGGCTGCGCTCGCAGAGTCGTAACGCCGCTAATCCTAATCCCAGGATACAGCGTTATTGACGGCTTTGATTGACTCACTCTCTCTTTAATAACGGCCATGTTGTAAAGCCTTTTATCATCACCTTTTACGAGGCAGGACAATGACCTCGGAGGCAGAGACTCGCAATCCCGGGAAATCCGATTGGCCGGGGCGACGCGATGGAGCCGTCAAGCGTTCGTTTGGGACTCCATCTTTTCGTGTCGATTCTTCCATCCGTCAGACCTCTGAGGAGCACTGGTTTCTCTCTCTTCCCCTTCCTTTTACCGTTTCTCAAAACGGACGTTCGGGCGAGGGT
The DNA here is from genome assembly GCA_030340665.1 of Neosalanx taihuensis. NCBI lineage: Eukaryota > Metazoa > Chordata > Actinopteri > Osmeriformes > Salangidae > Neosalanx > Neosalanx taihuensis. Next base: position 6,491,066 of record CM059295.1, on the reverse strand, counting down.
TGACTGAAACAGACATTTTCACTTTTTAAAAGAGAGTGTTTTTGTAGCGCGTGCGCGTGATTCGATTCGGTTTGGAGGTGTTCCTTGAAAAGGCTTCTCTCCCCCCGCGTGAGAGAACAGGCAGGAGTCTGAAGAACTTTCTGCGGGAAGGAGAAGAAAAAAAAGATCACGGAGATCCAAGATGGCCGCCGGGCACGCTGCAGGAACAGATGGCATGTTAATGTAAACGTTTGGGGTCCTGGATGGGAGGACTTTACTGCACGTCCATGCAGAGACACTTCTGTGTTGGTGTGTAACACTGTGTAACGGATGGTAACACTTTGTGTGTGTGTGTGTGTGTTTAGAGAAAGGGACTGCATCCATGCTGTGTGTATGAGTGTGTGTATGTGCGTGCGTGTGTGTATGTATATAGACACCCGTGGTGTGTGTCCATGCTGGGCATTTATATGTGTGTGTGTGTGTGTGTGTGTGTGCATTTAAGTGACCATGTCATGTGTGTGTCCATGCTGTGAGTGTGTGTGTGCATATAGACACCCATGGTGCCTGTTTGTGTATATTCATGCTGTGTGTGTGTGTGTGTGTGTGTGTGTGTGTGTGTGTGTGGGTGTGGGTATGCATGTCAGTGACCATGTTATGTGCGTGCATGTGTGTGTGTTGTGGGTGTGCATGTCAGTGACCATGTTATGTGCGTGCATGTGTGTTTGTGTGTGTTTGTGGTTGTGCATGTCAGTGACCATCTTATGTGCGTGCATGTGTGTGTGTGTGTGTTTGTGGGTGTGCATGTGTGTGTGTTAGCGATCCATACAGAAAGCTGTTCCATTAGCCAGTTCCAGACAGGCCCAGGCTGTGTGTGTGGGTGTTCGTGTGTGTGGTTCCACCAGGCCGGTCCACTCCAGACCCCTTCCTCTTATCTCAGCCATCGGCATCGCTCCCACCCGCCTGACATAATCAATAATCAGAACTGTTAATCAATCGTATTCTAAATAAGCATCGATCAGGCCCCGCAAGGTTAGCCAGCGTTATCGGGTTACATTAAGAGAAGCAACACAACAGACGAAGGACCGCAGATCTCAGGACAGACCTGCTTAACAGCAGCCTCTCGTTCACAGCACACGCACAGCACAGCGCCTCTCCTCCTCCTCCTTTTTCTAGTTCTTCTCCCCATTTTTCCTTCATCATCCCCCTCTCTGTTTGCGTCCGGAGTCTCCCCAGGGCCTACATTTAATCTAAGAGGGAGACTAATCTCTCCTTTAATATAGTTGATTGATGAACTCGTTCCAAAACATGTTGTTTTTAATCTACCCCTCGCCGGCACCGCAGTCATAATAAAATGTGGATTAACTTGTAAGCTGGGTGATATGTGGAGGTTTTTTATACAGATTCTTATGGCAGAGCATCTCTGTCTGTCTGCTACAGTAAATATGTATGCTAATATGCTAGCTCATAAAGTCGTTAAAAAGCATCTTGCCGCATATTACTTCAGACTGGAAGATACACACACACACACTTTCAGACACACACACACACTCAGACACCCCTTCTCTCTCTCTCTCTCTCTCTCTCTCTCTCTCTCTCTCGCACACACACACTCTAATTCACACGTGCACTCACTTTTCTCCCAGACACAGACACACACACACGCTCAGGACGATGATGACTTTGCCTTAGGCAGCTTATGTCTGTGAGACTCCAGAATATTCTGTCCACATCTCTGTTAGATGTGTTTACTCATTTATTCAGTGTGTTGGAAGCCCTCCGATCCTGCATCCTGGTGCAGCAGAGAGCTGGGGTGACTGCAGGCCCAGGGAAAGGTAGAGCTGTGGGTAGGAGAGAGAGAGAAGGAGAGAGAAGGAGGAGAAGAAAGAGGTAGGACACGAGAGTTAGAGAAGAGAGACGGAGGAGAGGAGAGAGTTAGAGAAGAGGGAGGAGAGGGTTAGAAAAGAGAGGGAGGAGAGAGTTAAAGAGAGAGGGAGGAGAGGGTTAAAGAGAGAGGGAGGAGAGGGTTAGAGAAGAGAGGGAGGAGAGGGTTAGAGAAGAGAGGGAGGAGAGGGTTAAAGAGAGAGGGAGGAGAGAGTTAAAGAGAGAGGGAGGAGAGGGTTAGAGAAGAAAGAGGGAGGAGAGAGTTAGAGAAGAGAGAGGGAGGAGAGGGTTAGAGAAGAGAGGGAGGAGAGGGTTAGAGAAGAGAGGGAGGAGAGGGTTAGAGAAGAGAGGAGGAGAGAGTTAAAGAGAGAGGGAGGAGAGAGTTAAAGAGAGAGGGAGGAGAGAGTTAAAGAGAGAGGGAGGAGAGGGTTAGAGAAGAAAGAGGGAGGAGAGAGTTAGAGAAGAGAGAGGGAGGAGAGGGTTAGAAAAGAGAGGGAGTGTGTGTTTGTGTCAGCGTGAATAGGTGTGTGTGTGTGTGTGTCTGGGTGTGTGTGAGTGTGTGTGTGGGTGTGGGTTTATTTTGCACTACAGAGAGCTGGTGTGTTCTAGAGTGGTCAGCACTCCTCAGACAGAAGAACAGGAAGCTCCTGATACAGAGACCTGGACAAGCTGCCTACACACACCACACACACACCTAGCCACACACACACACACACACAGACCAAACACACACATACCACACACACCCAGCCACACACACACCACACACACCACACACACACCCAGCCACGCTGCCCAGACACACACACACACAGCCACACACACATACCACACACACCCAGCCACACACACACCACTCACATACCCAGCCACACTGCACACACACCACACACATTCAGCCATGCTGCTCACACACCACACCACACCACACCCAGCCACACAAACACCACACACACACCCAGCCCCGCTGCCCAGACACACACACACACAGCCACACACACATACCACACACACCCAGCCACACACACACCACACACATTCAGCCATGCTACTCACACACACACCACACACACCCAGCCACACAAACACCACACACACACCCAGCCACACACACACCACACACACCCAGCCACACAAACACATCACAAACACCCAGCCCCCACACGCACCACACACACCCAGCCACACACACCCCAGCCATGCCGCACAGACACACACGCCCAGCTACACAAACACAGCACAAACACCCAGCCCCACACGCACCACACACACCCAGCCACACACACCCAGCCATGCCGCACAGACACACACACCCAGCTACACAAACACACCACACACACCGCCCACACCCAGCCATGCTGACACACCACACACACAGCCAGTCAAAAAGGGAAGTTGAAAGGCCTCTCCCAGGTGTTTGAACCTTGTTCTCCTCATTAGCCTGGCCAGCCTCAGGACGGCAGGACTGCAGGTCAGCTGACACGCTGGAACTGCGAGAGCGTAATTGATCGACTGCTCTTCGCTCGATGTCCCGTGCATTCTGTGGAGGTTACAGGTAAGGAGAGAGACAAAGGTAAATGACTCGGTGTCCTGTAGCGAACGACCTCCGCGCAGACGCGACCGTTCGAAGGAGAGACGGGAAAAGTTCCTCCGCCGCTCCTTCCGTGAGCGTTCCTGCTTAGCCGGCAGAAGAGGCTCCGTTTGAATCTCATTTCTATGATTTCCGACGGAGGAGGAGAGGAAACGCTGTGGTTTTTTCCCCCCTCTGTGTTCCCTCTTCAAAACCCTCTCGTCTTTTCCTGTCGCCGCTCCAGGTAATTAATCACCCGTACGCGTTTTAAAACATCAGCGACTCTCCTGCTCTCTCTTTCTCTCCCCCTCTCTCTCCCCTCTCCCTCTCTCTCTCCCCTCCCTCACCTCCTCTCTCTCTCTCTCTCTCTCTCTCTCTTTCTCCCGTCTCCCTCTCTCTCCCCCCCTCCTCCCCCCCTCACCCCCCCTCGCCCCCTCTCCCTCCCTCCCCCCCCCCCCCTCCCCCTCTCTCCCCCCCCCCCTCTCCCCCTCTCAAACTCTCTGTACTGTTTTGGTGTTCTAAACGTGCGACTTACCCACCAACCTAAACAGATGACATATTCCATATTGGGAGGCGGCGAAAACACACAGGGCTCGGGTCTGCGAAGCGACTCGTTTGATTTGAAGGGTAAGCGGAAGAGGGGAGGGCAGTGGAACAGGAGGGGGACATCCTGACAGGTAGTGGAGCGGGAGTTCAGGGAACGGACGGTCCAGAATGTCACCTGAGGGGAGGAGGAAGGAGAGACTGTCTGTCGTTTTCCATGCAGTCATTCAGCAGACGCGCTCATCCAGAGCGACTTACAGCAAGTACAGGGACATCCCCCCCCCCCCTGAGACAAGTAGGGTAAAGTGCCTTGGCCAAGGATACAAGGTCATTCGGCATGGCCTGGGATCGAACCGGTAACCTTCCGATTACTGTCCTGATTTCCCTAACCGCTCAGCCACCTGACTGCCCCATCATGCCTGTCTGCTGTGTAATCACTCCATGATGTCGTCCAAAGAGAAGGAGGATCTCCCCCCCCCATTCCTCTCTTTCTCTCTCCCTCTTCTCCTCTTTCTCTCCATCTGTTTCTTGCTGTCTCCCTCTCTTTCTCCTTCACCTCCCTCTCTACCTCTCCTTCTCTCTCTCATCACCCCTCTCTCTCTCTCTCTCTCTCTCTCTCTCTCTCAGAGAAAGAGGCCCATCCACTGGAGAGAGCTCAAACAATCGACGGCGAAAAGGAGCAAACCCACATTAGCAATTCATACCCTGTCTGAGGAAGAGGGGGAGGAAGAGGGGGAGGAAGAGGGACAGGGCAAGGAAGAGGGGAGGAAGAAGAGTGGAGGAGTGAGAGAAGGAAGGAGGGGGGGGAGGAGGAGGAGAGGAGGCAATTCCCGCTTCCCGCTCTAAACTGGACGGGGGGGGGGGGGGGTCACGTGTTTCCCCTCTCCGGACGAGAGACCTAGACACACTGAGCATGACAGGGCCAGCACCTCTGGCATCACAGCGTCACCCCTGCCGAAGCTGTCATCAGCAAGCTCCTGGACAGGAAGTTGAGGCTGACAACAGGAAGCACCTGACACCTTCTAGAACATGATGGAGTAGAACCTCCTCTCACGGAAGTGGACTGGAACGCGTGTTTGGAAAATCTCAACACCTTGAAAAAATAAAATCTGACGTCAGACAGACAATATTTACTTCAGCGTTGGGACTTGATTAATGTTGCCACCGCAACTGTTGCCAAGGTGACTGTTTTGGGAGTGTTTGCCTCATTAGAACCTGTGTGTGTGTGTGTGTGTGTGTGTGTGTGTGTGTGTCAGCCCCAGTCCACAAGGACCATGTAGGGTCAGCAGTTTAGATGTGGCATTCTCCCATTCGAACCACCTTCACACACACACACATGTTCACACACACACACGCTCACACACACACACATGGTCACACACACACACATGGTCACACACACACACATGGTCACACACACGCTCGCACACACACACACACACACATGCTCACACACATACTCACACACACGCTCACACACACACTCTATCTTTTCCTTATATATGCAACAACACACCAATATGCAAATGATATGCAAGATAATACTAACACACGTACAAGCAGACACATTGAGACACACACACACACACACTCCTCTAGACAAATTTAACCAACACACCAGTTCATTGTGTGATACAAAATCACACACACACACACACACTCCTGCCCATCCAGTCGTGCCCTTGCTGGTTGTGTGCTCTCAGTGGTCATGGTAACGGTCACAGCAGTGGTCATGGTAACGGTCACAGCAGTGGTCATGGTAACGGCAGCATGGTGTGTGTTGACACTGGAGGACACAGTAGCCTCCAGAGAGAGCGCTCTTCAGACGCAGGAAACTGCCCCACAGCACACACACACACACAGGACTGGACACACACAGTCAGACAGAAATATAGTACTACACACACACACACAAACACACACACACGGTCAGACAGAAATATAGTACCACACACACACACACACACATACACACACAGGGACTGGACACACACACATGGTCAGACAGAAATATAGTACTACACACACACACGGTACAGCAGACATTCTGTACTGTGTACACAGTACACACAGGTACCGTAACTGTTTTGTACACACACACACACACACACACACACAGAGGACTGTACACACACACACACACACACACAGTGGACTGTACACACACACACAAAGGACTGTACACACACACACACACACAGAGGACTGTACACACACACACACAGTGGACTGTACACACACACACACAGTGGACTGTACACACACACACACAGAGGACTGTACACACACACACACACACACACACAGAGGACTGTACACACACACACACACAGTGGACTGTACACACACACACACAGTGGACTGTACACACACACACAGTGGACTGTACACACACACACACACACACACAGAGGACTGTACACACACACACACACAGAGGACTGTGCACACACACACACACAGTGGACTGTACACACACACACACAGTGGACTGTACACACACACACACACACACACAGAGGACTGTACACACACACACACACACACACAGAGGACTGTACACACACACACAGAGGACTGTACACACACACACACACAGTGGACTGTACACACACACACACACAGAGGACTGTACACACACACACACACACACACACACACAGAGGACTGTACACACACACACACAGAGGACTGTACACACACACAGAGGACTGTACACACACACACACAGTGGACTGTACACACACACACAGAGGACTGTGCACACACACACACACAGAGGACTGTACACACACACACACAGTGGACTGTACACACACACACACACACACAGAGGACTGTACACACACACACACAGAGGACTGTACACACACACACAGAGGACTGTACACACACACACAGAGGACTGTACACACACACAGAGGACTGTACACACACACAGAGGACTGTACACACACACAGAGGACTGTACACACACACAGAGGACTGTACACACACACAGTGGACTGTACACACAACACAGAGGTGTGTCAGTATCGTACCCATGCACGCTGCCCCGTATCTCACAATAGGTCCATCATTATTTTGTTTCATAGGACAAGCGGGGCGGATCTGTAAATATAGCAGTGAATCAAGCCTTTAAAAGCTAGATGGGAGTCTGGTCTGTTTCCTGAAGCTATCTGACAAAGCCGGGGGGGGGGGGGGGGGGAAGGGGGGAGGATAATGAGAGATAGATCAGTTTCACCTGCCTCCATTCCTACCTCCATCTCTCCCCTCCCCTCCCCTGTTCTCCCCTAACCTCCCCCCGACACACAGGACCCGTCTGAAGGCCTATCTGCCACCTTAAGCTTCCGGGGCCAGGCCTGGACCTCCACACTCCACCCTCCCTCTCTCCCCCCCCCCCCCCCACCGGGCTCCCCCAGCCCCCCCAGCTGGACCCCTGTCCCTCCGGTAAGGGAGTACCTCCACCTCCGCTCGATGCTGACATCATCTCTGGATGCCGGGTACTCGAGGGAGAGAGGAGAGCAGATTACTGGTCTCTAAAAATAAATATGAAATAGGGCTTCTGTCGTGGTCTCTGTCTTCTCTCTCTCTCTGTCTGTCCCTCTCTCAATCTCTCCGTCCCTCCTCCTCCTCCTCCTTTTCATCCCTCTATCAGAGCCTGCCTCGCTCTCTCACACACACACACACCATGGACACACACGCACAGAGCACGGAAACAAACTCATATCCTTACACACACACACGCACAGAGCATGGACACACACTCATATCCTTACACACACACACACACAGAGCATGGACACACACTCATATCCTTACACACACACACACACACACACGCACAGAGCATGGACACACACTCATATCCTTACACACACACACACACACACACACACACACGCACAGAGCATGGACACACACTCATATCCTTACACACACACACACAGTGTCCAGATATTATTGTTGTAAGCTCTGGCCTCCAACTCTTTTTAGTGGTCTCAGCGGACGGAACGCGCTGACTTCTAATTGGTTCCAGAGCGAGCCTTAACGCCGCGGTCTCCAGGACAACCGCTGGCGTTGATCACTGCAGGACTGTAACGAGCGTTTTGCAAACAACACAGAGGCTCTGATAAGAGGCCAGGTGGTAATTGATGTGGTTACTAAGTGGCTCATTTGCATATTTTACACATATCAAACTAAGCTAGTGGGAGGAAGAGGCGGGAGGTTACGAACGTGCGGGGGGGTGGGAGGAGGGCAGTTAGGGGCGGGGCAGGGGGGGTCTTAAAAGCAACACGGACGCACATTTAAGTGGGTTGAATGGAGATCTGGGATAGAGAGAGAGGGAGAGAGAGAGAGGCAGGGTGAGAGAGGCAGGGAGAGAGAGGTAGGCAGAGAGAGAGAGGCAGGGTGAGAGAGGCAGGGTAAGAGAGTCAGGGAGAGAGAGGTAGGGAGAGAGAGAGGTAGGCTGGGATGGAGAGGCAGGCTGGGAGAGACAGAGAGAGAGAGAGGTAGGTAGAGAGAGGCAGGCTGAGACAGAGAGAGGCAGGGAGAGAGGGGTAGGGAGAGAGGCAGGATGGGAGGGAGAGGCAGGCTGAGACAGAGAGAGGCAGGGAGAGAGTGAGTCAGGAAGGGAGAGAGGCAGGGAGAGAGTGAGTCAGGCAGGGAGAGAGAAAGGCAGGGAGAGAGAAAGGCAGGGAGAGAGAAAGGCAGGGAGAGAGAGAGTCAGGCAGGGAGAGAGGCAGGGAGAGTGAGTCAGGCAGGGAGAGAGAGAGAGGCAGCTCTCTGAGACTTATGTCCCCATAGCAAGGACACCACTGGACAGAGACACTACAGTTTCACTGCAGAATAATCCATAATAATACTCATATCAATAAACCACCCAATATTCCTGCCATACATCATTATACACTGTCAGTACACGGCATAATACTTCATCACACGGCACAGTACTGTGGACGAGGGGGAGAGAGGTGGGGGGGTTCAAACCTCCATAACTCCTTTCTCCTCCTCCCCCTCTCCCCTTCCCTCCCTTCCCCCTCTCCTCTCCCCCCCCCCCCCCCCTCGCCCTCCACGCCAGGTGCACTGACAGGCTGGTGAAACACGAGGAATCCGTCTACCCCCTGGGTCTCCCCCCCCCACCCCACCGCCCCTCCTCCACCCCCCTGCTCTGGCAGGGTTCCTGAGCCGCTGTGGGCTGGCTGGCTAATGCCTGCTCTCCGAAGAGCACAGCTGCTGCTTGAACGCTCCTCCGTGGCTCGCCGGGCCCTCGGCAGCGCCTGGGCCTGAAGCGCACCTGCAGCGGAGGCCGAGCAGGGAGAACAGCGGTGGCATTGTGAGCGGGCCCCTCGGAACGTCAACATTTCCCCTCTCTGAGCTCTGAGCTCACACAACCCAAACCCCTCAGCCACATGTGAGGGAGGGAGGGAGGGAGGGAGGGAGGGAGGGAGGGAGGGGAGGGAGGGAGGGAGGAGGGAGGGAGGGAGGGAGGGAGGGAGGGAGGGAGGGAGGGAGGAGAGGGAGGGAGGGAGGGAGGGAGGGAGGGAGGGAGGGAGGGGGGAGGGAGGGGAGGTACAAAGTTACAAAGACGAATGAGACGGTGATGATCAGATTAAAGAGGGAGGGAGGGGAGAAAGCCAGGTTAGACTGAGAGAAGTCCAGACACCAAACAAGAAAGAAGAAGAGGGAGAGAGAGAGAGAGGAAAAGAGGCAGAGAGAAATAGAAAGAGATATAGGAAGAGAGAGAGATAGAAAGAGTGAGCGAGGGAGACAGAGGCAGAAAAAGAGATAGAGAGAGAGGGAAAAAGAGAGGCAAAAAGAGAGACGGAGAGAGGGGGGAAAAGAGAGATAGAAAGAGAGAGAGGGAGACAGAGAGAGGGGTAAAAAAAAAGAGAGACAGAAAGAGAAAGAGGGGGAGAAAGAGAGAGGGGGGAGAGGGAGGCAGAGAAAGGCAGAAAGAGGGCGGGAGGGAGAAAGGAGCATGGAGGTTTTCAGGAGAACAGGGACCTCAGTCCTCCTGCTGTCAGCTCCAGCATCAGGATGAGGAATGGCAGAGGCCACCTGTTCCAGATGCTAGCAGTGATCATTAGCAGGGAGGCAGGAGAAAGCTCCTCCCGGAGAGGAGGGTCATGTTCCAGATCTCCAGCCCAGGGAAGCTCCCCTCCTCTCTGGAACTCGGAGGCCAAGAGCAAGACAGCCTAGAGGCTCTCTTAAGCAGATTAAGCTAAGTAAACCCTGGGCTATTTATCAGTATGCCTGATGGAGGACATCGCCAAATGGCCAAGAGGATGATTTCTGAGACACGCGCACGCACACACACACTCACACACGCACACACCCCTCTCTCCAAACGTCCTGTGTTCGTCCTGACAAGGGGGAAGATGTATGGAGCAGGGTGGGGTTAATGTTGCTGTTGTGTGTGTCACTGTGTGCGTGGTCAGGTCAGGTCAACAGACCACATCGTCCCCACATGACCCGTCTCTCCTGGAGGGAGACTCCATGGGTTTAACCTCCCCCCGCTGCAAACTGACCATCCAAAATGACACATCCCTCCCTAAAACACGACCATGTTTGCTAAACGGCAACCGCAGGTGGTTCCCTTGCCCTCTCCCTTCCTCCCTCCCTCCCTCCCTGATTCCCTTCCTCCTTTCCTTCTCTCCTCCTCCACTCTCCTCCTCCCCTTCTCTCTCTCTCTCTCTCTCTCTCTCTCTCTCCTCTCACTTTTTCCTGTAACCCCCCCCCCTCTATCTTCTATCTCTCTTGGCTTCTCTCCCTCTCTCCCTCTCTTCTTTCTCTCTCCTCCCTCTCTAGTTTGCGGCTCTGTCATAACTCACCGGTCGGAGGATGCCTGTGAATCATCTGAAGTCTGGCCTGCCTGCCGTGCTGTAAAACTTAGCTAGCCATGAGTTAAGGGAATTAGCCCAATCCTGGGAGATAGTGAAATAGTCCAATGCTTTATAGTGAAGCATTATAAGTCCAGCTTAGGGCTTTGACTAGGATGTTTAGTCATTTATGGCTCACACTTTAATCTGCCCCATTATCATTACACACACACACACACACACACCAGCGTACACACACCTCTCTGTGTTTAACTGCTGAAGCAGGCAGATTCAAACGCTCTTACTTTACAACGCTCCGCTGCAAACGTCCAGCTTGGTAAGTAAGATATCTCTAAAAGTCGCACCCTTGAGTAAACCTAACGACCTCTTTCAGAAATACAAAAGCGCTCTTAAAATAGATGTACCTTGTAAGTCTGCCATCACCGCTCCGCTTGTTTTGCGGGATCGTCGTGGTAACGGCGAGCGGACGCGGCGCCTTGGCAAGTTGCGTCTCCGTGCCCGCTGGCCAATCGCAGATCTGAGGGGCCTCCCTGCCCGCTGGCCAATCACAGATCTGAGGGGCCTCCCTGCCCGCTGGCCAATCGCAGATCTGAGGGGCCTCCCTGCCGGCCAATCACAGCACGTTCACAGTGATAGACCATTCCTTCTGCCTAGTGTCCCTGTCTAATGAGGGACACACACACCTAACTACAGCCCCCCACACACACACATAAAACCCTGCTCTCACACACACACACCTACAGCCCCCCCCCCCACACACACACCTACATCTCAACACACACACACACCTACAGGCCCTCACACACACACCTATAGCCCCTCACACACACACACACACCTACATCTACACACACACACACCTATAGCCCCCCCACACACAACTACAGACCCCCCCTCACACACCTACAGCCCCTCACACACCTACAGCCCTTCACACACACACACACACACCTTACTACAGCCCCTCACACACACACCTACAGCCCCTCACACACACACACCTACAGACCCACACACACACACACCTACAGACCCACACACACACACCTACAGACCCACATACACACACACCTACAGACCCACACACACACACCTAGAGACCCTCACACACCTACAGCCCTTCACACACACACACACACACACACACACACACCTACAGCCCCTCACACACACACACACACACACACCTACAGCCCCTCACACACACACCTACAGCCCCTCACACACACACCTACAGACCCTCACACACCTACAGCCCCTCACACACACACACACACACACACACACACACACACACACACACACACACCTAACTACAGCCCCTCACACACACACCTACAGACCCCCACACACACACCTACAGACCCCCACACACACATACAGCCCTACTCTCACACACACACCTACAGCCCCTCACACACACACCTACAGCCCCTCACACACACACCTACAGACCCCCACACACACATACAGCCCTACTCTCACACACACACCTACAGCCCCTCACACACACACCTACAGCCCCTCACACACACACCTACAGACCCTCACACACACACCTACAGACCCTCACACACACACCTACAGACCCCCACACACACATACAGCCCTACTCTCACACACACACCTACAGCCCCTCACACACACACCTACAGACCCTCACACACACACCTACAGACCCCCACACACACACCTACAGACCCTCACACACACACCTACAGACCCCCACACACACATACAGCCCTACTCTCACACACACACCTACAGCCCCTCACACACACACCTACAGACCCTCACACACACACCTACAGACCCCCACACACACACCTACAGACCCTCACACACACACCTACAGACCCTCACACACACACCTACAGCCCCCACACACACACACACCTACAGACCCACACACACACACCTACAGACCCACATACACACACACCTACAGACCCACACACACACACCTACAGACCCTCACACACCTACAGCCCCTCACACACACACACACACACACACACACCTAACTACAGCCCCTCACACACACACCTACAGACCCCCACACACACACCTACAGACCCCCACACACACATACAGCCCTACTCTCACACACACACCTACAGCCCCTCACACACACACCTACAGCCCCTCACACACACACCTACAGACCCCCACACACACATACAGCCCTACTCTCACACACACACCTACAGCCCCTCACACACACACCTACAGACCCTCACACACACACCTACAGACCCTCACACACACACCTACAGACCCCCACACACATACAGCCCTACTCTCACACACACACCTACAGCCCCTCACACACACACCTACAGACCCTCACACACACACCTACAGACCCCCACACACACACCTACAGACCCTCACACACACACCTACAGACCCTCACACACACACCTACAGCCCCTCACACACACACCTACAGACCCTCACACACACACCTACAGACCCCCACACACACATACAGCCCTACTCTCACACACACACCTACAGCCCCTCACACACACACCTACAGCCCCTCACACACACACACACACACACACACACACACACACACCTACAGCCCCTCACACACACACACACACACCTACAGCCCCTCACACACACACACACACACACCTAACTACAGCCCCTCACACACACACCTACAGACCCCCACACACACATACAGCCCTACTCTCACACACACACCTACAGACCCTCACACACACACCTACAGCCCCTCACACACACACCTACAGACCCTCACACACACACCTACAGACCCTCACACACACACCTACAGCCCCTCACACACACACACACACCTACAGACCCACACACACACACCTACAGACCCACATACACACACACCTACAGACCCACACACACACACCTAGAGACCCTCACACACCTACAGCCCTTCACACACACACACACACACACACACACACACCTACAGCCCCTCACACACACACACACACACCTACAGCCCCTCACACACACACCTACAGACCCTCACACACCTACAGCCCCTCACACACACACACACACACACACACACACCTAACTACAGCCCCTCACACACACACCTACAGACCCCCACACACACACCTACAGACCCCCACACACACATACAGCCCTACTCTCACACACACACCTACAGCCCCTCACACACACACCTACAGCCCCTCACACACACACCTACAGACCCCCACACACACATACAGCCCTACTCTCACACACACACCTACAGCCCCTCACACACACACCTACAGACCCTCACACACACACCTACAGACCCTCACACACACACCTACAGACCCTCACACACACACCTACAGACCCCCACACACACATACAGCCCTACTCTCACACACACACCTACAGCCCCTCACACACACACCTACAGACCCTCACACACACACCTACAGACCCCCACACACACACCTACAGACCCTCACACACACACCTACAGACCCTCACACACACACCTACAGCCCCTCACACACACACCTACAGACCCTCACACACACACCTACAGACCCCCACACACACATACAGCCCTACTCTCACACACACACCTACAGCCCCTCACACACACACCTACAGCCCCTCACACACACACACACACACACACACACACACCTACAGCCCCTCACACACACACACACACACCTACAGCCCCTCACACACACACACACACACACCTAACTACAGCCCCTCACACACACACCTACAGACCCCCACACACACATACAGCCCTACTCTCACACACACACCTACAGACCCTCACACACACACCTACAGCCCCTCACACACACACCTACAGACCCTCACACACACACCTACAGACCCTCACACACACACCTACAGCCCCTCACACACACACACACACACACACACACACACACACACACACACCTAACTACAGCCCCTCACACACACACCTACAGACCCCCACACACACATACAGCCCTACTCTCACACACACACCTACAGACCCTCACACACACACCTACAGACCCTCACACACACACCTACAGACCCCCACACACACATACAGCCCTACTCTCACACACACACCTACAGCCCCTTACACACACACCTACAGACCCTCACACACACACCTACAGACCCCCACACACACATACAGCCCTACTCTCACACACACACCTACAGACCCTCACACACACACCTACAGACCCTCACACACACACCTACAGACCCCCACACACACATACAGCCCTACTCTCACACACACACCTACAGCCCCTCACACACACACCTACAGACCCTCACACACACACCTACAGACCCCCACACACACACCTACAGACCCTCACACACACACCTACAGACCCTCACACACACACCTACAGCCCCTCACACACACACCTACAGACCCTCACACACACACCTACAGACCCCCACACACACATACAGCCCTACTCTCACACACACACCTACAGCCCCTCACACACACACCTACAGCCCCTCACACACACACACACACACACACACACACACACCTACAGCCCCTCACACACACACACACACACACACACACCTACAGCCCCTCACACACACACACACACACCTACAGCCCCTCACACACACACACACACACACACACACCTAACTACAGCCCCTCACACACACACCTACAGACCCCCACACACACATACAGCCCTACTCTCACACACACACCTACAGACCCTCACACACACACCTACAGCCCCTCACACACACACCTACAGACCCTCACACACACACCTACAGACCCTCACACACACACCTACAGCCCCTCACACACACACACACACACACACACACACCTAACTACAGCCCCTCACACACACACCTACAGACCCCCACACACACATACAGCCCTACTCTCACACACACACCTACAGACCCTCACACACACACCTACAGACCCTCACACACACACCTACAGACCCCCACACACACATACAGCCCTACTCTCACACACACACCTACAGCCCCTTACACACACACCTACAGACCCTCACACACACACCTACAGACCCCCACACACACATACAGCCCTACTCTCACACACACACCTACAGCCCCTCACACACACACACACACACACACACCTAACTACAGCCCCTCACACACACACCTACAGACCCTCACACACCTACAGCCCCTCACACACACACACACACACACACACACACACCTAACTACAGCCCCTCACACACACACCTACAGACCCTCACACAACTACAGCCCCTCACACACACACACCTACAGCCCCTCACACACACACACACACCTACAGCCCCTCACACACACACCTACATCTCCACACACACACACACACACTTTAAATCAGCCCCTCAGGCCACACTCTCAGGTTCTATTTCAAAAGAAAATAAATGATTTAAATGTTTCATCATTTTCAACCTTAAATGCTGTGTTTTGATCCCTGACATGCATGATTAAGAATGTGTGTGTGTGTGTGTGTGTGTGTGTGTGTGTGTGTGTGTGCACGCTTATAACAGTCTGTATCCTTGCCTGCTTTGTCCAGCTTCAAGCATATTAAGTGAGTCAGATCCCCTTTGATTCCAAAAGGAAGAGTCCACTGTGGCATCAATCTAACAGAATCATTCTGATTCGGAACCATTCTGATTCGGAACCATTCTGATTCGGAACCATTCTGATTCGGAACCATTCTGATTCGGAACCATTCTGATTCGGAACCATTCTGATTCAGACTGATATCACGAATCCTCTTGGGGGAGGTGAACAGCGTCACACTCTAACGTGGCCAGAACAAACAGCCACATTATAAACAACAACATCTGGAGTTGGTTCTTGTCAGCAACGTTAGACGTTAACTACAGCAGGAGGCTCAAACGCTCCCAGATAAACTATAGCAGGAGGCTCAAACGCTCCCAGATAAACCGCTCCTTTATTTCAGGTTTTGATTTTATTTCCTTATTCCTGCGCTCTCCGAGGATCGCTGCCATCGATCGCTGATTTAATGAAAGAGTCTGTTCATCCTGCTCTCGCTCTCCATCTTTCTCTCCTCCCTCCCTCTTTCAGCCTCTCCCTCCATATCTAAATCTCTCCCTCCCCCCCTCCTTCCCTCCCACCCTCTCATTCCTCACTCCTACCCCCGGTCATTTTACTTAAAATGCCTCCCGTTAATCAGATTTCAGTTAAAAGCTGTAAATAGAACCAGAGCCATGGCCTTTTTTTATCTTTCTTTCTCTCTCTCTTTCCCTCTCTGTCTCTCTCCCCCCCCCCTCTCTCCCTCTCTCTCTCTCCCCCCCTCTCTTCTCCAGTCATCTTATGTATCTTTGAGTCCTTACATGCACGGTCTCTGTCTCAATTGAACTTTTTTCTATCTCTCGCTCCCTCCCTCTCCCGCTCTCCTTTTTATCACAGCCCTTTGAGTTCTCTCCACCTCTCCTCCCACTCTCCATCAACCTGACCATAGAACCAGGCCAGACCGGATTGAACCAGACCAACTTAAACCAGGCCAGACCAGACAGCAGACCAACAAGTGGACTAAAAGCTTCACGTCTGCTAAACAACTGTAATAACTCTATTAGCCTGCTTGGTACAGGGAACCTGTTCAGGACCTGCAGGCGATCCAGACAAATTGATTTAAAACACCGTGTTACAGAGGGACTCTTATCTGTTCTGTATACCCACAATCCTCTCTCCTCACACCCTCACATCTCAGAGACCTAGATCAGCTCTTCTCTCTCTCTCTCTGTCTCTGTCTCTCTCTCTCTCTCCCTCTACCTCTCCCCCTCTCCCTCCCCCTCTCCCTCTCTCTCTATCTCTCTCCCTCTCTCTCTACCTCTCTCTATCTCTCTCTATCTCTCCCCCTCTCTCTCCCCCTCTCTCTGTCTCTCCCTCTCTCTGTCTCTCCCTCTCTCTCTCTCTCCCCCTCTCTCTCTCTCTTCCTCTCTCTCCCTCTCCCTCTCTCTCTCTCCCTCTCTCTCTACCTCTCTCTATCTCTCTCTATCTCTCCCCCTCTCTCTCTCTCTCCCTGTCTCTCTCCCTCTCTCTCTATCTCTCTCTACCTCTCTCTCCCTCTCTCTCTATATCTCCCTCTCTCTCTCCCTCTCCCCCTCTTTCTCCCCCCTCTCTCTCTCTCTCTCTCTCCCTCTCTCTCTCCCTCTTTCTCCCCCTCTCTCTCCCTCCCTCCCTCCCCCTCTCTCTCTCTCCCCCTCTCTCTCTCTCTCTCTCTCTCTCAGTAAGAACTGTTCTGTCTCTGGGGGGTGGATTTTGCAAGTTCTAATGTGGTGCAAATTCATTTTTACGACGTGTTCCAGTTGTTCCAGCGCGTCGCACATATGGAAGCGATCAGCGGGCGCACATCTCGCCAGGGTCTGGCAGTCTCGTCTGCGCGCCGACAGAAAAGAAAAGATCGCGTGTTTTCAGGCCGCTTTAAATAAGCGGGACGCGGGTGAATGCCCGACCTTGCCGACACGGCGCGAGTTTACGTTGGGACCATTTGATCCCGGGCACTACTGTGAAATGAAAACACAAACTGAGAAACTTAAAAAACAAGCGGTCATATTATCCCGGCTAATATAACCGTGGGGTCCAAGGCCATGGTGTTGTTTCTGTCAATATTTACCCGGTGAAGGGGGAATCTGAACAGCGATCACAGCCGTTCTACCCGGTTCAACATGAGCGTCTCCTGTGACTCGCTGTACCTTTTTTCCGGAGAGGGATGGAGAGAAGATTATTTTCTACCGGAGCCCCCCCCCCCCCCCCCCCCCCCCCCCCCCCCCCCCCACACACACACACACACACACACACACACTCCTCGCGTCTCTCCAGAGTCAAGGACATCCCTTTCTTCTACACGTCCATGTGCGTTCAACATCGAGTTGGTTTTGCAAGTGAACTAAAACATGACCCGCGGCCTACGTCCAAAAATGACA
The DNA here is from genome assembly GCA_030340665.1 of Neosalanx taihuensis. Taxonomy (NCBI): domain Eukaryota; kingdom Metazoa; phylum Chordata; class Actinopteri; order Osmeriformes; family Salangidae; genus Neosalanx; species Neosalanx taihuensis. Next base: position 6,472,302 of record CM059295.1, on the reverse strand, counting down.
CGCATCCGAATCACTGATGTTTTGACTGCGTTCCTATGCAAACATAGGACTTTATTCGGTATGCATGTCGAGTTAACCAGGCCCGTATTTCTTCAGGTACAGTGCATGCGATCATCATACTTTTCAACCGCTAGAATTGATCTAATGTTTTACCTAAATCCAATTTTTTCCAGTTGACGAGCAGCACTTGAGGTAGACAAGTGATAATCACCATAATTGTTCCTGATGAATAACCAGCCAGAATGATTATACACTCTGTAAAAAAAAAAAAAAAAATCTTAATTAGCACAACCTCCCTCTTCAATCAAGTATCTAAATTACATTTGTACACTTCACTGACCACTGACCAAAAACCTTGATTCTTTTAGCCGGCGAAGAATACGTCTGCTCATAAACGATGCCATTTAATCGGTGACCACTCAATGAGTGAATCTTGTCCGAATAATTAAATTGTGTGGCATTATCGTGCTGTGTTTGCCTCAGTGTGTGCACATTGGCCAACCCTGCCATCTCAATAGGCTTTTAAGGCAATTAAGTGATGGGCTTGGACAATTATTTTTCTCTTCCTTTTCATTGATCTTTTTTCTTTTTTTTTCTTCTTTTTTTTAGTGGCTCTTTTAGACCCATTCCTCTTCCTCCTTGACGTCACGCCTTCAATGATTCTTTCTCAATTACTGTAAATCAGCTTTACGCGTCGACAGAGAGCTCTTGTTGCGCAATCCATCATCACGAGAAGGATTTGGGTTTTTACGATGTTTGTTGTTGTTGCTGCGGTCCTAAACTAGATTCATAAGATGCAAGCGAGTGTGCGCGGCATCGAAACGTCACGTCTCGTGAATAATAGGAGAAGGGAAACTTTTGACGTGTTTTGAACTCAGCCCCATCCGCAGATGAACTGAGTTCGTGCGTATTGGAGGATTATCTGGCAACAGACACGATGCGAGTCACCGGCTGGTGTATGAGAACAGCCCCATCTAGCGGTCAACACCGGGATCGTCAACACGCAATGGACGCAGTTTGAATTCATAATCCCAAAACAACAGCTACTGTTGTTTATCATGATCTTCCCTGTATCTCACTGTACCGACCAGGACTGTGCATTTAGGATGCTTGCATGGTATTAGTGCGTCCAAACGACCTTTTAAGAATTTTAGCCTACTTTGACTTTCTTGTTAGAACATGTTCCGTATAAATAAACTCAAATGTAAAAACAAAAAAAACAAAAACAAAAAACGTCAAGGTGTGAACCATTTAAGTTCGTTTTTTTGGTGTGAAGGGCGTTAAAAGCGGAGAGCCACATGTGATCGCAGAACTACAACAGAATAGTTTATTATTGAATCTCACGTTCTCCCCTAAATGCAACCCTGTGTGTGTGTGTGTTTTGGGAAAGAGTTTAGTTTCAAGGCTGGTTAGTTCAGCCGTCGACAGGGCGAGCATGCCAACCGATTTCCGCGTTCCATCACTGTTCTGTGTGTTTGTTCTTCAGGTGATGGATACTAAATGACTGTTTCCCTGTTCCCACTTTAAGGAGCTTAAATGACTATAATTGTCCCAGATATCCACCAAAGTCTGGACTAGACCCCCTTTCCAGATCCAGGAAGGAGCAAGAAGCAGCTGTCATGATAGAAAGATTTCCTTATTTAACCAGCCAGCTCAAGGTACCATAAAATACCTTCCAGCAACCGCAACATTTGTTAAACACACTGAGATTGTCGAGCAGGAGAATTAGTCACAAACCAAGAAGGGTTTTCTTTTAATACTTGTTGGGGTGTGTTTTTTTTTCTTCCTCTTTGTTGTTTGACTTTAGAGAGCTAACAATTTGCTGGAATCTATTAGCATCCGGTGATTAATCAAGCTGGTTGCCAGGCAGCCGGGGGGGCTGTTGTGATTTAGCGAGCTTCCCTCCGTGCTCAAGCACCTGCGATTCGTTTGTTTCTGCTTCCTTTCTGACCGTAAATCTGGCCGGCCTGTCACTGTGCCATAATATTAGGCCAATAATCAAAGTCAATTATCGTCCACTCGCCTTTCGCTCTCACCCTCCCTCCCCTCCCTCCCCTCTGTCTGAACAATGACAGACATTACACACAGAAAACACTCTCCGGTCTCTCTTGAGTCCCACAAATGGTCCTTGACACCAGAGATCTGTCTCGATGGAAACCTCCTCGCCCACCCATCCATTCCACTCTCTCCCCTATCCTCTCTCCCCACCCCCCCCATCCCTCTCCCCCCATCCTGTCCCCCCCATGTACAGCTCCGTCCTGCTGTTGACGGATAGATAGCTCGGGCGTCAAACAGCCTCCTTATTACTCATAAAGACTGATTACGCCCCACTCAAGAGTGCCCCGCCCCTCCCGTACGCGCACCCTCGCTCCGCTCCTCGATCTCCCCCCTCCTCCTCCTCCCCCCTCTCTCCTCCCTTCCTCCCCCCCCCCCCTCCTCGCCTCCCTTTCTCCTCCCGCTCTCCTCCCTCTCTCCCCCTCCTCCCTCCCTCCCTCTCTCCCCCCTATCTCTCCTCCCTCTGCCCCCCCCCCCCCCCCCCCCCGTCTCCGCCCGGCGCACGTCGTCAGACACAGCCGCAGCTTCCTGGAGTCAAGCCGCAGCGTGATGGACGAGCGCATCGCAGCGCGAGGCCAGGTTGGGTATTGTGCGTGCCACAGATCCTGTTTTATAGGGGGGCCGTGATAGATGTTGTTTAGAGCGATTTAAGCTTCCGCCCCCCCCCCCCCCCCTCTTTCCACCCCGCCACCCTCTCCCCACCTTACCCCCCCCCCCCCCCCGCCTGCCCCCCATGCTGGTGTCAGCATCTGACCCCACAGCGGTGATGAAGCTATCAGACGGAGGAAACAGATGTGAAATACAGAGAGAGAGACATTCCAGTACCGGGGAGAGATCTCTGTCTGCGGATCTGCTATCATCCTCGATCTGGGAGGGAGGGAGGGAGGGAGGGAGGGAGGGAGGGAGGGAGGGAGTAATGGGGTGAGAAGGGGGCTAAAGGGGTGAGGATGAGGGAAGAAGAGAGGGGGTGAGAAGGTGAGGGGGAGTCCCCCATGAGGGGGGACAGAGGAGCGTGTCTCTCATCTCACAACCTCCTCATAACTCCTCACTTCTCCTCCCAGCCCGCAGGATGGGCAACACTGCTAAAGAACATTAGAACTCATCTGCAGGGAACCTCCTTTAGAACTCAACTGCAAGGAACCTCTTTTAGGACATGTCCGTGAGGAACCTCCTTTAGAACTCGTCTGTGAGGAAACTCCTCTAGAACTTGTCTGTGAGGAAACTCCTCTAGAACTTTTCTGTGAGGAACCTCCTTTAGAACACGTCTGCGAGGAACCTTCGTGTCTGTGAGGAACCTCCCTTAGAACCTCCTCAGAAACAACCATTGCTTTGAATCTTCTTGCAGGTCAGTAATGAGGTTTTTTCATTTCTTTGAACCATGTTGGTTTTCTTGATTGAATTAACTTTTTGGCAACTTCTCACCTCACATTAATTCAGGATCAAATAAATCTGATCTTGTTTTTCAACTGCCTGTGGTAAAAAAAGAAACTTTTTAAAAGCTCTTGCCAAACTAAACTGAAAGTCAGCCGTTTCATGAGACTGAACGGTATGATTAATTCAAATTTGTTTTAGAAAGTCATCCATGTCCAAATAATAACGGACACATTGAACCCAGCCAGTTTGTCAAGGTTTCAGACAGACCTCATTTCTGAAGCCAAACACACCACACCTGTGCTGTAGACTAATATCTGTTAAAGTTCACAGGACCAGACCAGCTACATTAAGTCCATGTCAAATCCCTCCTCCTCTCCCCTGTTATTAAATATTCCCCATCTTTCTGTAATTTTCCAGACTTTTCTGCTAAACTGGCTCTTTCTTTTCATGCATCACCTCTACTCTCTCGACTGGATTCACCACTTCTCTAGCCATAACTATTTCTTTGTTTTTATTTGATGTAAAACCTTCACTCCAACTCTGCTCTCACCTTCTCTCTCCCTCCCCCCTCTCTCTCTCTCTCTCTCTCCACAGCCCTCGTCTCTCTCACTCCCTTCTCTCCCTCTCTTTCTCTCTCCTTTTCTTTCTCCCTCCCCCTCTCCCTCCCCTCTCCTTCCCCTCCTCCCTCTTTCTGACAGTCTGTAGGTGAGCGACGGGAGGGCATTTTTGTAATTTTGAAAGGAATCCCCCCTCGGAAGGCGTCGCAACAGCCAAGAGTCCCGATCCACTTCCCGTCTCTTCCCGCCGGCACGCCGCCCCCGTCAGGTGACGTGCCACAAGACCGCCTAACAAGGTGACGCGTCCCACGTCCAGGAACACCAGCGCGGACGCGTAACGTCACGGCGACCGCCGTCGCTGAGGGACGAGAGCGAGAGCCGCTCTCGCGCCTGTACGGAAAACGGAGACTCCGCCAAGCCAACGCCAGTTCGGCTAAACTCAAGCAGAGCAACACCCCCCCCCCCCCCCCCCACCACCACCCCCCCATCCCTCCCCCCCCCCCCCCATCCCCCCTCATCCATTTGCACCAACGCAACGCCGGCCAATTTCCTCGACGTCAAAACTATCCCGGAGTCCCTCAGAATCCCCCCCCCCCCCCCCCCGGTGTGTGAATGCGGACTTCCCGATCGTAAATCATAATCCCAGGTCCGAAGGTGCGGAGGGCTACCTTTCAGCGCCATCACTCACACGCCGCTGTTACAGCGCGGACGGTGCGCGCCTCTCTCTGTCTCCCCGCGGAGTGAAATACGACCAGACGCTCCTTTGTGGCGCTGGTTATGAATAGATGTGTGTTGGAAAGGTACGCTGAAAGCGGTCATTTACCACGGAACGACACTGTTTTCAGCCTCCACACGTAGCTATGGGAGAGAGGAAAAAAGGAAATCTATGATTGATTCGAACCGGCGTAGTCATTCATTTCCCTCTCCGACATCACGCTGCAATGCTCTCGCGAATCGAGACGCCCCTTTTCTGGTTTATTGTACTCGCAGTTGCTGCTCTCTCGCCTTCCTTCGTCAACTTTCGACCTGGCCGGTCTCCCGCCACCATCGCTCCCCTCGGAGATTAGAGCTAGCAAGGGTGTGATCCGGGGGGGAGGGGGGGAGGGGGAGGGGGGGTGGGGGAGGTTACAAAAACAAACTCCCCCAGTGTGGACTTACCAACGTGACTCTCTCTCTCCCATGGTAGCTCTGATTGAGGGGGGAGGAGGATGGGGGGAGGGGTGAAAGTTTAAACGTTAAGCTGCTCAGGACAGGTCCCTGGAGAGAAGACCTGCTGGGGGGGGGGAGAGAGAGGGTGGGGGAGAGAGAGGTAGGGAGAGAGAAGGAGAAAGAGAGAGGGAGAAGGAGAGATTGGGAGAATGATTGAGAGAGACAGAGAGAGAGATAGGGGAGAGAGAGATAGAGAAAGAGAGAGAAAGGGAGAAGGGGAGAGAGAGAGAGAGAGAGAGAGAGAGAGAGAGAGAGAGAGAGAGAGAGAGAGAGAGAGAGAGACTGCAGAGACTGTGCTACAGGGACTAACTAGTCTGATCTCATAAAAATCAGTTGCATTGGGAAAATAAACCTGTCCACACAGAGATGTATTATAGTCGTACTGGTTACATCAGACATGTTAGAGTGAATCACCACAGGTTCAGTTCATTTCCAATAGATTCAGTATTCCTCAGTGTCACTGTAAGATTGTCACTACTGGCACTGGTGTGAAATCAGGGTCAGCAGAGGTCTAACATGTCTCACAAACACCAGTTTTTTTTTCCCAGAAGACTCTGGACCACAGTGACGTCAGACTCTTTAGCTGTGGTCCTAGTTTGCGAGCGAGTCAAAAGTTTGCGTGAATTTCCATCCCGTTATACCAGAATGTTTTGAGTCAGAGATATTACCAGCCTGCCGCCGTCATATTGGACTGTAATACACACACACACACACTACGTACACACACTACATACACACACTACACACACACACACACACTACGTACACACACTACATACACACACTACACACACACACACACACACACTACACACACAGTCAAGGGGCCAAAGGGATCTTGTAAGTAAAAAGTTTCACAATAGCTTTCAGTGTTAGCACAGTGTTAAAGCAGAGCGCCCAGCGAGAGATTTGAGATCCTCTTTTAAGGATTGAGGAGCGATGTGTGTGTGTGTGTTTATGTGTGTGTGTGTGTGTGTGTGTGTGGTAAGGAACTTAATCCGGTATTCAGGACCAGCATGGTGGAAGCCCACAGGCGTCCTCACACTCTCTGGCCCAGGAACGTTCTGGTTTCTCCGAGGGGGCCTCCCTCCACTAGCCTCCACCACATCCTGGACCCCACCCTCCCTGGGACAGAGAGAGAGAGAGAGAGAGAGAGAGAGAGAGAGAGAGAGAGAGAGAGAGAGAGAGAGAGTGAGAGAGAGAGACAAGGGGGAAAGAGAGAGAGGCTGGGTGGGTGAGTGGGTGAGTGAGAGTGGAAAGGTAGAGAGACATAGGAGAAGAGGGGAGAGTGACAGTGAAATATAGAGACACCGATTCAGAGTCTGAAGGAAAGAGGAGAAAGAAAGAGAGAGAGAGAGAGAGTATTGATGTTGGATTCCACTAAGACAGGGCGACAAGCCAAACTCCAGAAGCTCTCCCAGCCTCCCCCACCGCACACAACCTCTTCATCTTCTCTCTCTTCTCTCCCCAGACCTGCCTCTCCTCCCCACTCGTCTCCTCTCATCTACCTCGCCACTCCGGCATCTCCTCTCTCCTCCCTCTCCTTTCGCTCGGACGTGAATGAATGCTTTCACTCCTGGACAAAATATGCGTCCCAGCATGTGTCTGAAGCCCTCCCTCCCTCCCTCCCTCCCTCCCTCCCTCCCTCCCTAGATGTAGACATGAAGGAGTCTGCATCCCCATCCCCCCCCCCCTTCCCCAACCTCACCCCTCTCCTCCATCTTTCTCTTCCTCTCGGTAATCTCTGTCGTTAAACGGGTTTGGGACACTCCAGCAGAGTTCTACAATCACCACTGTTCCAGTTCTCTTTGATAGATTCTGGAGAAACCTCCCAGGTCCAACGAGAAACAGAACTTCACCAGCAGACAAGGAGGGGGGGCGTGGGGGAGGCATGTCCAGCTAGTAAAACACTATGTTTTTGTAGACTGATCGTTGAAAGGATGCGGTGGTGAAGAGATGAAGGGGGGGGGGACATTTGGGAGGTTCCACAAGGGTTCCACAAGGGTCCACAAGGGTCGGAAACTCAACTGTTATCGTCTTCCTTCATTCACATCATTTCCTGCCCGTGGCTGATGTTCCTGGACATCGAGGGGCCCTGGGGGGGCCCTGGGGGGGGGGGGGGGGGTCGGGGGTTTTGGCCCTGTAATCCAGAACCCCCCCCCCCCCCCCAAGGTGATCCAGGGGTGTCATGGCTGTCATGTCAAATTGAGACCTATGACTTGTAATCACTGCGGATGCACACTGGTATGATCTCTTGGAGAGGAGATGAGAGGATAGGGAGCAGCTTTGTCCTAAGTCTCCCCCTCTCCTGACCCTCTCCCTCCTCCCACCATCCCCATCTCCTCCTTCCTCCCTTACACAGGCTCTCTCTCACACACACACATGCTCTCTCACACACACTTTCTCTCTCACACACACACTGTTCATCCTTTCTCTTTCACTTTCTCTGTCTTTCTCTTTTTCGCTCTCTCTCTTTAGTCTTTACCTTTCTCTCCCTTTCTCTCTAGTGATCAGCCTGTCTCCCTCCCTCTCTCATCCTTGCTTTCTCTCTCCCTCCCTCTCTCCCCCCTCTCCCTCTTTCTCCCTCTCTCTCTCTTCCGCCTCTCTTTCCTCCCCTCTCCCGCTCTCTTCTTTCACCCTCCGTCCATCTCACCCTTTCTCTCTTCCCCACTCCCTCTTATCTTTCTCCTCTTTCTCTCTCTCTCCCTCCCTCCCTCTCCCCCTTTCTCTCTCTCCCGGCCTGCCCCTGTCCCCTCTGGCTTTATGACATTATTACACGTCTTTATCACTCCCATCAATACTCTGGCATCCACACACACACACACACACACCCACACACACACACACAGCCCCCTTCCCAAACACAGCAACCTCAGCCCACCGATCCATACCCCTCGCTCTGCTTTACAGCTTAGGCTAGCTGTCTGGATGGGGGCCTCAGGCATTACTTAGCGTTGTGTAAATACAGCATGCGTTCCCACAGAGAGAGTTCATGTTTTATCAGTTCACAGCCCCTCCGCAGTCGTACCGAAGAGGAGAGCACGGATCGATTCTACGACGGCGCCTGCGAGTCACAATCCTCAGCGTTTGTTACAGGTTTCGGTCCGGGGAGGCAAGTTTTCGATCATTTTGTCTGATCAAGCTGGGATTGTTTGAGAGCTTGTACTTGAAGTATCCTGCACCTTTCCGTATCCGGCTCCTGATGTGGGTCTTCAGTCCTGGCTACACCTTCAGAACCTCTCCTCTAAGCAACCAAAGTTGAAAAAACCATTTAAAAACAATATTAGGCTCCTCCCATGTGAATCAACTTAGTTTTTCTATACTTTAGGGATTGTGGGGAAATAAGACACAAATTCATCTTGTAGCGACTCTAATAAACATGTTTTTGATGTTAAAAGACAGACATGATAAAATAGTATTAGAATGTTGTGGATGAGAACTTGAGAAGTCAAGACTTGCAAATTAACCACCACATCATTATCACAATGATCTGGGTGGGTTCGGGGAATTGTACAAAATTTACAACATAAAAAAACCCAACAACAAATAAAACAGCCGTTAACCAATCATATATTTCCACATCACATGTTTGGTAGGCTCTGTTTAGAAAACAGATTTGGAATAAAGTGCCCCTTTAATCACACCGTCTATGAAACGGCTCTGGATATGCATGCCCTTGGGATTGACTTCATATCCGCTTGTTTCCTCTGCGCTATCCAGGCAGTCTGCACTTCAACCCACTCCACATCCTGAATTCAGATGGTGTTTTGGACGAGCGCATCATCCTCATCTCCCGGTGTCGGTCAGAGGACAGTTGACCGGGGAGGGGGTGGGCGGGTGGGGGGGTGCTGCCTCCAAGCAAAGAAATCCAATTAAGTCTTGAATATGAATCTAACCGGTGAACTGCTATGCTAAAAAGCTCGACCGGTCCACTTTACCAGACGTATCCTGAGCGAGGACGGTTCGCAACCACACACACACATACACACACACAGCGAGGCCACGGATGAACACAACCAACCAACACTCGCTGGACAGTCTTTACGTACTAGCTCATACAGAAAATAACATTTTAGAGAAAGCTATTTGTTGATAGACTCATTAGCTCTGAGGAGCCGCATTTGAGGGCAGATCAAGCGGTCAAAGGCCTTGTATAAAGGCCGCTTTGGATGGAAGCGTCAGTTCACATCATTATTCTTATTTTATTTGTATTTGTTTTTAGAGGGGTCCACAGTGTAGCTGCGTCGTCCACGGTGACAGAGTGTGCGGTTGCTGTCGGTTACGCCTCAGCGCTCGGGAGATGAGGCAACCCACGGCGACAGACTCCCAAAGTAGAAGTGATGACGCTCTATTCTGAGTTCTACTTTAACCAGACAGAGATCGATAGGGGCGGAGTACGTAGACCATAAATAGAGTTCATAAATACACACGCAAACACATGAAACGCGCCCCCCCCCCCCACACACACACACACACACACACACACACACCCACACACATGTGTAAGTTTAACATAAAACACCACTCACGCTCTACACAGGGGGCGGTTGCTATATATGTCTTAACCAGACAAGTTTGTTGGGCTGCTGGACTCAGCAAACACAGGCCCACAGGGGAATGGATGTCTATCGAAGGACGCTGCATTAAGTACAGCGCGTCAACGATTTCCCATTCATAATTCAACGTTATAGAATCGCAAAAAGAGTCTCAATATGAGAAGAGAAAGCGTGCGAGACTGCCCACTCAGCCATGGCGATGCCAGGTCTTCAAACTGGACCCTGAGGCAGGCGCCAGCAAGCACAGTAAATAACTGTTAGACCAACAGGAAGGACTAATGTACGAGGAACTCATACAGGCAGGTAAGTAACAGTCACTTAGGCCAGCGTAAGAGAATTAGGTTTGAGGAGAAGACACAAGCCTCTAATGGGAACGAATGGAAGCTATCGGAACGAGCCTGGTGATACGGAGGGGAGGAGGGAATCTGCCAGGAAAAACCAGAGAAGGAGAGACGCTCTGAGGGGATCTGCCAGGAAATACCACAGAAGGAGGGTGGTAGAGAATCGTCTTTGAAATCCATTTTCCTCAAATGCACGTCGCTCAGATAGTGTACAGTGTGTGCGTGTACAGTGTGTGTGTGGGTGTGTGGGTGTGCGGACACGCTCCTGACTGACATGTGTGTGAAGAGCACACACTACGTTCAGCGGGACTTGCCTTGATTAAAAAGAGGGGGGACATTAGCATGTGCGAGTCGTACGCGCTCTCACAACAGTCCGCCTCAATGTCAAAAGAGGGCTGCACTCATAGCAATTACTATCGACACCTTACTAATTGTGGATGAATAATTAATTTTGGGGTGTTGCGGAAGGCCGGTGCCTGTCAGGGTGAGCTGGACGTGGCCGTTTGGAACTCTGGAGCAACCAGGGGCCCTAATTGCTAATTGGAATTAGGAGGATTATATTCACACACACAACTACGCCCGTGCACACACACACGTATGAAACTGCGGAACACGTACACGCACGAATGCGAATGCATCCACACGCGCGCACACACACGTTCTACATCAAACTGTGGAACACACGACTAAAACATGTTGCAGTTCAGGTCAACTTGGTTCAGGGGGTGAGAGACATCCAGACACAGTGAGAATGAAGGTTCAGGGGGCGAGAGACATCCAGACATAGTGGGAATGAAGGTTCAGGAGGCGAGAGACATCCAGACACAGTGAGAATGAAGGTTCAGACACTCAGGAACAGTGAGAAAGGAGGCCCCTGCATACTGATGGACCTGCAGCTGCTAGTTATCTTGAGGGGCTGAAATAGCCACATGCTAACACACCCAACTGAAGAAACAGGAACAACGTAAACAGACCCGGTTAACATGCAAGGCTGGCTGTGTGTGTGTGTGTGTGTGTGTGTGTGTGTGTGTGTGAGCGTAGTGTGCATAGGCATGTGTGTGTATGTAAATGTGAGAGTAGTGTGCATAGACATGTGTGTGTCGCTTCCTAGCTATAACACATGGCATGGTTGTCATATTCAGTTGTACAGGGATGGTTGTACAGACCTTGGCTGCCACCTGCAGGCGTGAATGTGACACTGGCAAGAATTCCACCACAGCCTACCACAGGTCATCGTGTTTCCTGGCCGGAAGTCAGTTGTTCATCAGTCAGAACACTTCCCACAGGACGTTCTCAGATTGGGATGTGATTTGCAGCAACTGTTGCGTTCGATGTTCTGGATTTCTCTGAATCGTTAAGAGAATCTCCTGTGGAGATGAACATGACTGCAAACGAGACCTCATGTGATGTTATATTAACCTACAACACCTCTAGTTCTGGTCAGAGAGCCTGCGTGTTGGAGCGAACCTGCCTGGGTTCTGGGACTCGGTGTGGGGGAAGCGATCCGTCCTGGTTAGGTCTGACATCTGAGTCAGGCGGATAATGAAGGACCATTAAGTCCTTGTTGTGTCATTAAGCTGTGATGAACAGTGCTGTTCATCATGTGGAGGGTGACCTGTCAGGGAGACAGGCAGACAGGCAGACAGACAGACAGACAGACAGACAAACAGGCAAACAGACAGGTAGACAAGCAGGCAGACAAACAGGCAGACAAACAGACAGGCAGACAAACAGACAGGCAGGCATGCAGGCAGGCAGACAAACAGACAGACAGGCAGGCATGCAGGCAGGCAGACAAACAGACAGGCAGGCATGCAGGCAGGCAGACAAACAGACAGGCAGACAGGGAGACAAACAGCAGACAGACAGTCAGGCAGAAATGCAGGCAGACAGATAGACAGCCTGGCAGGTAGACAGCTGAAAGAAGACACATTGTTAGGAAGAGTTGTAAGGTAAGTGGATAATGCTACAGGGGCAGTTGAAGCCTGCTCTTGTCCAATGTTGACACTGTTGCTGACGACAGTGGAGTTTTGTGTGATACAAAAGCTTTACCTAGCGACGGTTCATGACAGACAGACAGACAGACAGACAGACAGGCAGGCAGACAGGCAGGCAGGCAGGCAGGCAGGCAGGCAGGCAGGCAGACAAAGAGACAGGCAGACAGACAGACAGACAGACAGACAGACAGACAGGCAGACAGACAGACAGACAGGCAGGCAGGCAGGCAGGCAGGCAGACAAACAGGCAGACAAACAGGCAGGCAGGCAGGCAGACAAACTGACAGGCAGACAAACAGGCAGGCAGGCAGACAAACAGACAGGGGGGCAGGCAGACAAACAGACAGGCAGGCAGGCAGACAAACAGCCTGGCAGGTAGACAACTGAAAGAAGACACATTGTTAGGAAGAGTTGTAAGGTAAGTGGATAATGCTACAGGGGCAGTTGAAGCCTGCTCTTGTCCAATGTTGACACTGTTGCTGGCGACAGGAGTTTTGTGTGATGCAATAGCTCCACCTAGTGACGGTACATGATAACTACAGGTGATGGTGTGCTACACGTGTGCACGTCACACACACGTAGACAAATACACACACCACACACACGCCGCTGGGCCAATGAAAGCTGTCCAAAACAATGCAGGTTCTCTGTTTAATGAGTGTGTGTGTGTGTGTGTGTGTGTGTGTGTGTGTGTGTGTGTGTGTGTGTGTGTGTGTGTGTGTGTGTGTGTGTGTGTGTGTGTGTGTGTGTGTGTGTGTGTGTGTGTGTTGAACGCTCCAGAGCAGTGGTCCCCAACCCTGGTCCTCAGGACTCACTGCCCTGCTTGTTTTAGATGTTTCCCTGCTCTAACACACCTGATTTAAATGAATCGGTCGTTATCTAGCTTTGAATAATCCTGGTATTGAACATGCATTAGAATCAGGTGTGTGTGGTAACATACAGCATGCAACAACATTTCTTATCACACGGGTAACATACCTGGCTGTAACCCAGGAATAATCGGCCGATCACGCCCAAGTACCATGGCAGAGCAATACTGACATCCTCCATCAACGTAATTAGACAGTTAGATGAGTTATCCGACATGATTATAGGAAAGGTTTTGTATTATTTTGACACTGTTATCATTTTGAGACAGCTTAATAGTCCGAATGTTAACGAGGTGCGGAGACAGAGGCTGACGTGAACATTTCTTTACCTTTATTTCAGCGCAATCATGTTTTTGGAGCTTTTGGTGAATCGCCAACCAGAGAATGAACCATCTGAAAACAGTGTAACTGCGGTCAAATATACGTTTAAGGTGTGGAGCTGAGGTCAAATATACGTTTGAGTGGAGTTGCTAGGAGCGCAGACAGACCAGGTCCAGCTTCCATATTTAACCCCGGACCATCTTTTATAGAAATACCCCTCACTGGCGCAAACACCGAAGTGCTGTTTTAATGTTTGGTCATTTGAAATTCAACTAGACCAACTAATATTGGTCACGTGGGCCTAGGGCCGGTGTAAATATGTATGTTTCAAATATAATTTTCGCACTCTTAAAGGCCTTTGTTTATTTTTATTACTTATTTGATGTCATTTTTACTATTAGTTCTGTACTCCAACCATGGTTCAAATATATTGTTTTAATAATATATTAATATAATATTATTAATATATTCATATCAACACGTTAGTTACCCGTTCCGATTTTTCACGATGCCACTGTTATGACATCATAATGTCAAGCAAACATATATAAGTTAAATACTAAACATGAGCTCAGATGCTGGTTGACCTTGATATGGAAATGATGGAGATATTTAAAGAGATAGAAAATAAACTTAGAAAGGAGGAGGAGAGGATCATGACAACTGAGAAAAAACAACAAAAACGACTGAAGGAAGAGGAGAAAAAGTTTAACAAACTGAGGAAGGAGAAAGAGAAGGTTAAAGAACAGATGGAGGAGAAAGTGGAGGTACGTGCCTGGTGGCAGGAGCTAGAGGAGTTGAAGAGAGAAGAGAGAGAGGCCAGAGCAAAGCGTCAGAGGGAGAGAGTGGAAACCATCAAGAAAGAAGAAGAGAGACAGGGAGAGACCAAGCTGGAGATTAAAAGAAAACTGAAACAGAGAAAGGAACAAAAAAAGTTGGAACGAGAGAGAGAGAGAGCAGAAGCAGAAGTGAGGCACCTGCAGAAGCTCAGGCAAAAGGAGTGGGAAGAGAGCTGGGAGAGGCTGAGGGCAGAAAGAAGGCAAAAGAGGAAAAGGAAGTGTTGGCTTGTTCTGCTGTTTAGGAGGAATGTGGTAGTCCCTGTGTAAGTTCCTCACACCCAGCATTTCAGTTGTTATTTGCACTATCTGTTCATTTTGCACATCTGCACATTGCATCATTTGCACTAACTGAACATAAACATGCAACTCTGTAAATTCTGGTAAATACTGTAGCATATTGTACAATACAGCTGTACATTTGTCTTAAATCACTTTAATCTGTACTAACTGTATTTCGTTACCCTGTACTTGTACCTGTGTAATGACATTAAAGTTTAATCTAATCAAATCTAATCTAATCTAAACAGGTGAAAATTACAGACAAGCCCAATCGCCCTCTCTAGAAGAACCAAAAGGCAGCAGCCCGCCTCATTTTCTACCCAGACACAACCACGTCACCCCGCTCCTCATCGCCCTCCACTCATCATCCCACCCCTCAAGAGCGCCCGGTCCCAGCATAAACTCTTCCCCTTCCCTGCGTTTATCCCACTTTCTTCTGTCACCATACCTGCTATGTATGAGCTTGTTATGAACGGAGAATGATAGCAGTGTATAAATAAAAGTGTTATTTGCAGATGTTGGCTTGAGTTGGCTTGTTAACCCATAGAGGTAGAATATCTCTTTAGATGCCAGTTCGGACGTGGTGATTCGCAGACGTGCTCTGATCTATCAATCAGCTATCAATCAGAATCCATAGTTCTGAATGGGGAAATCTCTTAGAGATGCCCTGGACTCCAGGGAACAGTGGGTGCTCTGCTGACACATTTGTTCAATCATTTACATATGAGACACACGCCTCTCTTACATCCAGGGTCACTGACAGGTGCTAGAGGTATGGGTCTAGCATGGGTCTAGGGACGGGGAGGCAGCTGTAAACCTGCCCCTTTGGATCAGATAAGATAAGAAAATCCTTTATTAGTCCTCCAGGGGGGGAAAAGGCAGCAGGGTACAGTACAGCACACGTGGCAGTGTAAAATATACAATAAGACACAATAGAATACTATATGAAAAATTATAAAATACAATTTAAAAAGTCAACCCCCGTCAGCAGAATATTCTGCTTATCATATAAAATGTAAGTGTAGAGCAATGGGGGACCAGCTGTTTATAAATATCTCTGTTTTCAGTTGTAATAGTGCAGTCAAATGTTCCATCCTGTACATTTCTTGAATTCTATCCCTGCATTGGCTTATTATATATATATTGTTCTCTTTGTTTGTTGTTCTCTTTGTTCTCTTTGTTTTTCCTTTTTAAGCAACTGACATTCGCAGACCAGGGGCTTGGATAAATGATTATGTACAGACTATACAATTGCAATTATACAAGTATTGGTGTTGTAGAATATGTAGAACATATATACTTCCCTGAGCTCAGCTGAGACAGAGGTAGATGTACAGTATACATGAGAGAGACTAACCCCCCTGTCACCTCTCGTAACAAGCGTTTTTACCACAACCTCAACAAGGAAGTTCTTTACTCTCTCGCATGCATACTCTGTCTCTCTCACGCACACTCTCTCACTCTTTCTCTCTCACTCTCTCTCTGCCAAGTTTTCAATTAGGCCCAGTGATTCATAAGGTGTTGTTGACGAGGTAGAGAGCATCATTAGGCTGAATGTGGAAAGTCTCTGAGGTGTTTGTGTGTGTGGTGCGTGTGTGAATTTGTGTGCATGTGTGTGTGCGTGTGTGTGTGTGTGTGAGAGAGAGAGAGAGAGAGAGAGAGAGAGAGAGAGAGTGAGAGAGAGTGGGTTTCAGTGGATCACAGGCTTGCAGGTGCTGCTGGCTCTAGTCTTGACCCATCACTCTCTCTCTGTCGGTGGTCAAACTAAGCCAACATCTACAGAAAGAGAGCAGAAAGAAAGAGAAATACATCTGTCTTATTTATCTGTGAATGTGAAACCTTGAAAATACAAAACTTTAAAAAGCTGCCTTCAGAATGGCATCAGAGCTGAATGATTGTATCAGGCTACTGTGTCAATTATTTGTGGTCAGACCTTAAATGTGTTCACTTATACAGAATTGAGGAAATAGACTCCAATCAGGTCAGCCCCACCAGAGGGCAGTGTGATACAACGTTGCTCCTTAGCAACCAGGCTGGCCTATCACTGGCCTGGGGTTTCATTCATAAAACAGTGCTAGGATTCTTACTTAAAGAGTAAGTGCGCCTAAAAACATTAAATGGCGTACGCACCCAAAAATTCAGATTTATAAAACTGTGCGTACGCACATCTCTAAGCAAAGTTCCCTTTATAAATCACAGATTACCTCAAGCACCGGCATACTAGCTTATAACAATATGGTAACACAGCCAATGTTTTTTTTCAAATGTGCTACATAAACATGCAGTGAACACAAACGCAAACATCTGAATAATAAGTAATAACTATAAATTAAGTAATTTTCTGCGGTCTCTCGTGAATACGGCCGGCCTGCAAACCCGCGCGCCGTTACGCACCAAGCGAGGATTGACGACCGACATAGGATGGAGCAAGCCAGCTTGAGATGCGGGCACAATGGGTCGTTTTTTAATTAAAAAAGGGGCAAAAACCAGCACTAACACCAAACGAAAATCAGCATGAAGACAACGGAGAGGGGGCGAGCAGGACAGACGAATTCTTATTTATTCTTCATGGCATGAACCCTCTGTGCTTAATATGCAAACAAACCCGCGCCTGTTTCAAACGAAGCAACTTGGAGCACCATTTCAAAACTGCGCATCCAAATTTCAATTAAAGTTATTCGCCTGGCAGTGAAATAAGAAAGAGTAAAATAGCGCAGCTCACTACTTCACTTTGTGAGCAGCAAAATCTTATCCAGAGGACAACCTCCACTGCAGAGCGTTAATCTTTTGAGATGGCTTGGATTTTGGCGCGGGCCAAAACACCGTTCTCAGACCTTGCCTGTTTTTCACTATATGCAATGCCTACATTTAAGGCCCTGTGCGGTGCCACTTATTTTGAAGTGGGTCCATTATTTTATTTGATGCTTTAGGCCAGAGCACTGTAGGTCATGATCATGATCATTATTTAATCAAGTGTCGACTATCCGTTGCACCACCTGCATCAATCTGTTCATTTTGCACATCTGCTCATTGCATCATTTGCACTAACTGTACATACATACAACTCTGTAATTTCTGTTTAATACTTAATCTTGTACAATACAGCAAGTACATTGTCTTAAATCACTTTAATCTGTACATACCCTGTCTATTCTAATTATAATGTTCATACTGTGTATATCCGACTATACTTATATTTATTGTATTCTGTTGTAATAACTGTTTTGCACTTCAGGTTGGATGCTAACTGTATTTCGTTACCCTGTACTTGTACCTGTGTATTAATGACATTAAAGTTGAATCTAATCTAATCTAAGTGTAGCCCACCGTTTGCACTCCTGAAGAAAGCCTCTTTGTCCAACATAGGGGCCATATTCACTTAAAAAATATAATCTTGGCCAAGTTTCTTGATAACGACTTGCTAGCATGAAGTTAGCTTTCAGTGTCCCTAGGATCAGTGAAGTGAGTGACAGGTGGCATCTTCACACCCCCAACTGACATCCAATCATAAATGAATACAAATTCCCAATGTCCAATCAAGATTTTTATAAATATTCACAATATCCAATCAAATAGATGAAAAAAGACAGTCATTTCAATGAATAAAAACACATCAGAACTAGCCTGCCGATATCCAAAATGGCGCAAAACAAGAAATAATGCCGACAATATTCTATTGAATACCTCACATTCGGATTTATTGCATCTCCCACCAATGCACAACTTCCAATGTGTCTACTCTGCGAGCAAGTCTTCTCCAATGAGGCCATGAAACCCTCACGGTTGAAGGAGCATCTAGCCAAGATCCACCCTGACAAGGCTAACAAAGACCGCGCCTTCTTTGAAACTCTGAGGGAAAAGCATGGTAGGAATACAATTAAAAGTTTATTCAATAAGAAGACCAGCCAGAATGACAGTGGGCTTATGGCATCTTACAATATCTCCCTGCTTATTGCCAAATGTGGACAGCCGTTCACAATGGGAGAGAAGCTGGTGCTGCCTGCTATTAGGGAGGTTATTTCCACAGTGTTAGAGCGCGATCCCACGCCAATCCTCAAAGCCATCCCCCTCAGCAATGACACCGTTACACGCAGGATCGATGAAATGGGCGCTGATACTGAGGAGCAGCTGAGACGACGACAGCAGATAATAAGGCACTGCTGATGGCATATGTCCGCTATAAGGATGGCAGCAGTCCCGAAATGTGCGAGGAATTTTTTTTCGCTAGGTACCTGGAAACAGACACCAAGGGCCAGACCATTTTTAATGCCCTTGATGTCTATTTACGGGAGAAGTCCATCCCAATCACAAACATCCTTGCATGTGCAACCAATGGTGCCCCGTCCATGGTCGGGAGGTACCGTGGCTTCACTGCTTTGCTGAAAGAGCAGGTCCCACATGTCCTGGCAGTGCACTGCGTCCTTCACCGTCACAATCTTGTGGCCAAATCCAAGAGTCCGTCACTTAACGAGTCGCTCAATGTTGCTGTCAAGGCCATCAACAAAATAAAAGCACATGCCCTGAACGACCGCCTTTTCCGACAGCTGTGCCTGGAAAACGACGAGACCTTTCAGCGTCTTCTGTTGCACACCGATGTCCGCTGGCTGTCAAAGGGAAACTGTCTTGCACGTTTTTGTGAGCTGTTTGACAGCATTGTGGAGTTCTTGGGGGAGGTGGATGCTAGTCTCTCGGAGAAGGTGATGTCCTGTCGCTGTGACATCATGTACCTGGCTGACTTCTTCAAGAAGATGAATGATGTCACCCTCAAACTCCAAGGGATGGGAGTTACTCTTGTCCAGTGTAAGGCAATCATCCGGAGCCTCAACTCCCGGCTGGAGCTCTACCGGCAGAGCATTGGCAGAAGGCAGTTCACTAATTTCCCGCAGTTGTCCAAAGTAGGATATTTTTAACAGCACACTTCTGGATTATCTGTATTTTTCATAAACAAGACAAAATAGGCAAAATGTCATAGGGCCGCTGTGCTAGCCTATATTGAATAATCTGAAAATATGCCCACATCCATACGCATTATGGAGGGGGGCGGGCGTCAGTCGGACCTGGAAAATGGATAGGGGGGTACTGGCCTAAAAGAGGTTGAGAACCACTGATCTAAGGTGACATATTATGTAAATATTTTCCAAGTTTTGATTTTATATTTGGAGAAAAAACAGATTAATCATCTGTCCACTCAATTGTACATCATGCATCATAGGCTATGTTTCAACTTAAATGCAATGTCAATTACTACCAATGTTGCTCTTGAAAATAATTCATATCCTGTAATGCTATGGCTGTAAATCAACTGCTATTTGTTTTTAGAATATAATTTGAGGTTTTTTATACGTCCATATTTTTTTGTAGGGCTTAACAACTGCAATTTCCCCCCCTGGAGGACAAATAAAGGTTTATCTAATCTAATCTAAAAGACAGACATACAGGGTAATAGAGAAGTTTCCAGACTCCAGTGAGGAAGAGTGTGCTTCTGGTAGCAGTGATGAGGAATGGCTGCCAGTACAGACAGGTGCAAGCAGAGAAGTAGAATCAAGCCGTGACAATGAAGGTGAGGAGGCTGGAAACGTTGCTGAGGGAGTTGAGGATGAGGAAGGAGATGAGACTGATGAACCTGAGGGACCACCACCTCCCAGAGCTCAGGGGAAAAAAGCAAAGGAAAAGAGCGTCCGAAATGTTTGGAAAGCTAAGGATAACCAGTTTGAGGGAGACCTGCCCCCTTTCTTAGGAGAGAGCAAGATGAATGTTGAGGGAACAGATCCAGTAGATGTCTTCATGCATCTTTTCACCCAGGATATGATTCATGACATTGTATACAGTACAAACCTGTACGCTGTCCAGAAAGGAAAAGACAAGCTGGCATTGACCTCAGAGGAGTTCAAAACATTTCTTGGAATGAATATGGTAATGTCATACGTCAGATACCCAAGATCCAGAATGTACTGGTCATCAGACACAGGCCTTCGTCTTGATCTGATAGACTAGGGGTGGGCAATCCTGGTCCTCGAGGGCCGCTGTCCTGAAGGTTTTAGATGTTTCCCTGCTCCAGCACACCTGATACTAATAATCATCAGGCTTCCACAGAGCTTGATAACAACCCATTCATTAGAAACATCTCAAACCTTCAGGACAGCGGGGACCAGGATTGCCCACCCCTGTGATAGACGATGCAATGCCAGTGAACAGATTCAAGCAAATTCTCAGATACATGCACTTTGTTGACAACTACTCACTGGACCCCGAAAATGCTGACAGGTTTGTCAAAATCAGACCAATCTTGGATGCACTCAAGAAACCTTCCGCTCAGCACTTGATGCATACGAATTTCAGTCGGTCAATGAGATGATGATTCCCTACCTTGTAAAACCTTCTTTTACATCAATCAATAAAGCTCAAATAGAGAGGCCTACAGGGTAGTGGAGAAACCAATATTCCAACAAAATACCTGTATAACTAAATAACAACTATACTTGCATAACTACCATGTTATTACATTTTTACAGTACAAAATGCATGAAGTACACTTGAGTGGACAGATAAATATATATTTATAGAATAAAGATGAAAAAAACTAAACCAATTAAACCTTGTTTTACATTATAAAAATACTGATCTTATCATAATTCATGCATGAAAGGGTTAATAAAGTATTATGATTCTGAAATATACGTTTAAGGAGTAGAGCTGCGCTCAAATATACGTTTAAGGAGTGGAGCTGCTAGGAGCGCAGGCAGACCAGGTCCAGCTTCCATATTTAACCCCGGACCATCTTTTATAGAAATAACCCTCACTGGCGCAAACACCGATGTGCTGTTTTAGTGTTTGGTCATATTATATTTAACTAGACACTCCTAAATAATTTAAGACCAACTAATATTTCTCACCTAGGCCTAAAGCCAGTGTAAATATGTATGTTTCAAATATAATTTTCACACTCGTAAAGGCCTTTGTTTATTTTAAGTTAAACACTAAACATGACCTCAGATGCTGGGTTACCCTCTGGATATACAAGCAGTTCAGAGTATTTCACTAGATACGAGAGCTTCGTCTTCAAACGTCAAAAAACAAGACATCGTTCTTCTGCAACTAACTTATAAACTACGTTATAAGGATTCTGAGGTTGTGACGATGGTCGAAAGCCCCACACCGCAAGTCCAGCCAGGCACACTTCCACCTTAGCAAGAGCAGCAAGCTAACAGAACACTGCCACCTTTTCCCTGCCGCTGCCATCAGAGGAAGAAAATCCTCTATCCAGGTAGGCACGAGGTCAAACAACACATCAACCGACCACTTTCCCCTGTTCCTCAGACCCGGAGCTGGCTGCTCCTTGCTAACCCAGTACTTCATGCCTTCTCTGTATTAACAGATGCAGAACATTTTGACAAGCGTAAAGAAGAGATTAATTTACATTTTACATTTTATTCATTTAGCAGACGCTTTTATCCAAAGCGACTTACAAGAGAGAGCTTTTACAAAGAGCATCAGTCATTGAGCATAGCAACGTGATAGACCCCGAACACAGTGTTTTTTTTAGATTGTGAATCATACATCATGAGAACCAATATGTGCCAAGGGAAGAACTATAAATGCATAACACAACAATTGTGAACATTAAGCAAGAGATACAACAAACAACACTGGAAAGTCACCATATGGGGACCAGCACATTAGATTATGTGAAGTGCCATACTATTCCTAAGTGCCATTAAATTCTTTAAATAGGTGAGTTTTAAGCCTTCTCTTGAAGGTGAGAAGGCAGTATGTGCTTCTGATGGAGGTGGGGAGTCGATTCCACCATTGGGGAGCCAGGCAGTGGAAGAGTTTGTGTTGCGCTCGGGCGCTCTTGAGGGGAGGTACCACTAGACGGATGACCGTAGGTGACAGGTGGGGGTATAGGGCTGGAGGAGAGAGTTGATATAGGTCGGGGCAGTCCTGTTTACAGCCCGGAAGGTCAGAACCAGGGTCTTGAATCTGATGCGGGTGTAACCCTTTTTAACTGTGTAGTAATGGGAAATCAAAATCTGTTTCAATCTGGTCTTTCAGAGGATCCAAATTGTCTAAATCTTACACAATTTAAGGCTCTAAGATTCGAAAGGAGACTGGCAGTGGCTACTCTGCATAGAGTTCAAAGAAACTTCCAACCACATTAAGACACTGACACATACTTATTTAGGAAAAATGGATGTATTTCAAAATGTAAACAAAAAATGTACATTTAAGCTGTCACCTTTTTATGAACAAAAAAATGTCATTCAATGACTACTCATAAAGTTAAGAAAAAACAACAATTCAAATAAAACAATAAAGTTCCAGTTCAATACTGTCCTTTGAGTGAATATACTCTTCTTTTTTGTTGTTGTCCAATACTTAGTCTTTTCAGTTTAAAAAATTATCAGGCTTGGCCAAAAAATAAATTCTTCTGAGATCTCAGGTATATAAAAACAATACTTCAACTGAAATAGGAAAATCCCTTTTTGTCCTACCACCCTCCTTGGAAATGGGTGTCCCTCGGATCCAGAACTCTCCAGCGGTGACCAGTTAGGAAAAGCACACCTCAGTATGCGGATGATTCTATCAGGAAAAAAAACAGCCTGCACAACACATGCAGAGCAATTACTTAACACGAAACTAATGTACAATACACCTGCATTGTCGTGTCCGTTGCCATCTCTTCACAATTATCTTACTGATCCACTATCAATATATTTCTATCCAAAATAAAATAAAAGTACAATAAATGACCAACGGAAAAGCAACAAGAATACCGAACTTAACTCCACAGCATCATCGCAGCCATGCGTTACCCACGTGTAGTGCTCTTGTAAGAAGCACACGTGCGGTTGCACTAGCTTACGTTTCCACAAAAAAAACATATATATTATATCCTGACTGGTTTCATAACTCGAAATGTCCACTGACTCAAACGTTCATACATTTCAATACCACATGTCTGCTAAATGCATAAATTGACTTAAATTGACACTTACCAGGATAAATCTTCGAAAATATGTCACTATCTTTGGTTTACTTATAATATATCTCACTATCTTTGGTTTAACTTATAATATAACAACTTTCCGTACTATTACGAACATTTCAGTGCTTAGCTATACTTTTCGGTGCTAACACCATGCGGTTTTTCTTCATCTGACCTTCCAGAAGAAAAAAGTGAAAAACTAATTGTCTCTCGCGACTGCGCAAGAGGACCGTGTGCAGCGCGAAGGTGCATTCACGGAACATCAAAACAAACTTACAAAAATAAAACATCACATTTACAGCAAATAAAATAAAATTATCATTTTACTCATAAAATAACTCTGGGTTACAATACAGCAAATAAAAATAAAATTACATATTTACTCTAAAAATAACCCTGGGTTACACGGGCCATGACGGGAAGCCAGTGGAGGGCGATGAGGAGTAGGGTGACATGACAGCGTCTGGGTAGGTTGAAAACCAGACAAGCGGCTGCATTCTTTATCCTCTGAAGGGGATGTATTGCATTTGCAGGAAGGCCGGCTAGTAGTGAGTTGCAGTAATTCAACTTTGTGAGGACAAGGGCTTGGACTAGCAGTTGGGTGGAATGTTGAGAGAGGTATTTTCTGATTTTCCTGATGTTGTAGAGGGTGAATCTACATGACTGAGAGACTGTGGCAATGTGAGCTGTGAGGGAGAGCCCGTTGTCCAAGGTCCCCAGGTTCTTGGCAGAGGATGAAGGGGTCACTGTTGCAGATCCCATAGTGATGGAGAGATCGTGGGTGATTGAGGGTTTGGCAGGGATGATGAGGAGTTCTGTTTTGGTGAGGTTCAGCTGGAGGTGATGTCTGGTCATCCAGGCTGAGATGTCAGAGAGGCAGGTCTTGATTCTGGTCGATATCCCTTGATCAGTTGGGGGAAAGGATAGATATAGCTGCGTGTCGTCAGCGTAGCAGTGATAGGAGAAGCCATGGGAGGCGATGATTGGCCCGAGTGAGGTGGTGTATAGGGAGAATAGGAGCGGACCAAGGACGGACCCCTGTGGGACCCCAGTGGAGAGCAGGCGGGTACCAGATGTTTTTCCTCCCCAGGAGACTTGATAGGATCTTCCTGTCAGGTAGGATGAGATCCATTTCAGCACAGTGCCAGTGATGCCCATCTCTTCGAGTGTGGCGAGCAGGATCTGGTGGTTGACTGTGTCGAAAGCTGCGGAGAGGTCCAGCAGAAAGACAACAGAAGACCTTGAGGCTGCTCTGGCAGACTGGAGGGCCGTGGTAACCGACAGGAGAGCAGTCTCAGTGGAGTGGCCGGTCTTGAAGCCCGACTGGTTAGGGTCCAGAAGATTGTTCTGGGAAAGAAAGCTTGACAGTTGGTTAGCTACAGCACGCTCAATTGTTTTAGAGAAGAAGGGTAGCAGTGAGACTGGTCTGTAGTTCTGGAGGACGGCTGGGTTAAGAGAGGTTTTTTTGAGTAGGGGTTTGACTATAGCCTGTTTGTATGCTGAGGGAAAAGTGCCAGAGGTGAGTGAGGAGTTGAGCACTTGGAGAAGGAATGGAGTAATAGAAGGAGAAATAGTTTGGAAAAGAGGGGAGGGGATTGGGTCAAGGGGGCAAGAGGTGGGGCGGTGGGAGAGAATGAGGTCAGACATGCTTGTTTCAGATAAGGATAAGGGGGAAAAGAAGGGGAGGCAAGTAGAGGGTTCAGACAAGGTGTTGTTCACCTGTTTCAGGAAGTAGTCAGTTTTTGCCTCCGTTACGTGAGTGGAAAAGGACTTGAGAAGGGAGTGGTACTTGTCGAGGTCTTGATTATCCTTGGACTTGTGCCACAACCTCTCTGCAGCCTGGAGGGAGGAGCGCTCTTTCTGAACGACCTCAGATAGCCACGGGCAGGAGGGAGAGGGCCGAGCAGGTCTAGTTGCCGTGGGGCAGAGGGTGTCAAGGGACGTAGTTAGAGTTGATAGCAGTGCATCAGTGGCTGCGTCTGTTGGATGAGAGGTGAACTCATCGATGGGACCCAGGGATGTTACCACAGAGGAGAAGTGAGAAGGACATAGGCTGCGAAGGTTGCGGCGGAAGGTCACAAGTGGCGGTGCAGTGGGAGGGGTTGGAGGGAGTGAGACGGAGAGTTGGATGAGGAAATGATCTGAGATGTGTAGAGGGGTTACTGATGTTAAGTCCGCGATGCAGTCTCGTGTCAGGATGAGATCAAGCTGTTTTCCTGCCCTGTGGGTTGCTGGAGTGTCCAGTAGCGCCAGACCGAACGAGGTCAGAAGGGAGGTGTAGCGATATATTTAGTTATACTCTGTGTTCTGTACATGCATTTCAACCTCCTACACTGCCGTAGTGGACAATCTGATTGTGAGACTGACCGTGCTGAATATTGATTTAAAATTGGAGTTGGGTGGAACATTTATCACTCAGTACAAGCGCAAATAACACGGCTGGATTTAATCTTCATGATAATGATGACATTTCGTGAAAAAAACGTGTGTGAAGACAACAAAATACTTGAATATTACGAGTACAGTAATCGCTCTTCCCACTTTTACTTTTAGCAGTATGACTACAGTACGGTCATCTGTGTCTCCAATTACCACTGTCTCCAAAATGTGTGTCGGTTTAGGGGAGGGTCATAGTTTGCGTAGAGACCGTACATTCTACCGCCAAGTTTGTTTTTTTATAAATAACTGACTTTGCGTGGAAACTGGCGTACGCACGTTTTCAGCCTGGTTTTGTGCATACGCAACCTTTTATAAATGAGACCCAGAGGCCTCTGTGGCAGCTGAAACAGTTTCTTCATCATCCCCATCATCCTGTAAAGATGAGCATTCCATAAAGTACACTTCATAACTTCATAGTTTATGGTGTATTGGGTAAGCTACTTACTGCCAGGGGTTCTGTTGAGAGGAGGCTTCAAGAGACAGATATTAGCATGTGAATCTGTTGGGATCAACAAAAAACCCAACCCGAAGTAATATAAATGGAAATATCGCAAAATTATATATGGAAAAAAATAGGGCTGCAGCTATTGATTAATCGGATATGTACTTTATTTTCAAGAAACGGCCAATAAAGCTATAAACATTACTCAAATCACTTATCACATTTCTTAACAATTGCACAACCATCAATAAATTGGGGTACTGAAATAAATACAATCACTAATACCAGACTTTATTAAAATATAAATAATAAAGCATATCAGTATAGTATAGAGTTAAATACTTTGCCCAAATGTCAACGAAAACTCATGTTCATCCCAAAATAAATGTTAAGGCTACAAGAAACAGCTGCCTTTGAAAGTGCCTTTTGTGGTTTGCGTAAACATTTATATATTATTTAATATATTATTTGACAACTGGTCAAATAATAAAACTGGCGGTCTCTAGTCGTTGCGTAATGATTGCGCCGCAATCCATGGTGAGGCTCAGCAGGCTGCTGCCTCGCCGCTCGTCTCTACTTAGTATTTGAACGGTAAATGTGAAAATTCAGCGATTTTGAAAATAATTCCAAAAATGGTGAAGTTCTCACACGTTCTACTTCGAAATGTGGAACACACAACTAAAACGTGTTGCAGTTCAGGTCAACTTGGTTCAGGGGACGAGAGACATCCAGACACAGTGAGAAAGAAGGTTCAGGGGGCGAGAGACCCTCAGGAACAGTGAGAAAGGAGGCCCCTGCATACTGATGGACCTGCAGCTGCTAGTTATCTTGAGGGTCTGAAATAGCCACATGCTAACACACCCAACTGAAGAAACAGGAACAACGTAAACTGTGTGTGTGTGTAAATGTGAGTGTAGTGTGCACATATTCTGTATATTCTGCTCATACTAACTGTTTTTCACTTCTGGTTGGATGCTAACTGTATTTCGTTACCCTGTACTGTACCTGTGTAATGACAATAAAGTTGAATCTAATCTAATCATAGGCATGTGTGATGTGTGTAAATGTAAGCGTAGTATGCATAGGCATGTGTGTGTGTGTAAATGTCAGAGTAGTGTGCATAGGTGTGTGTGTGTGTGTGTGTAAATGTGAGCGTAGTGTGCATAGACATGTGTGTGTCGCTTCCTAGCTATAACACATGGCATGGTTGTCATATTCAGTTGTACAGGGATGGTTGTACAGACCTTGGCTGCCACCTGCAGGCGTGAATGTGACACTGGCAAGAATTCCACCACAGCCTACCACAGGTCATCGTGTTTCCTGGCCGGAAGTCAGTTGTTCATCAGTCAGAACACTTCCCACAGGACGTTCTCAGATTGGGATGTGATTTGCAGCAACTGTTGCGTTCGATGTTCTGGATTTTTCTGAAACTCTGTCGTTAAGAGAATCTCCTGTGTTGATGAACATGACTGCAAACGAGACCTCATGTGATGTCATATTAACCTACAACACCTCTAGTTCTGGTCAGAGAGCCTGCGTGTTGGAGCGAACCTGCCTGGGTTCTGGGACACGGTGTGGGGGAAGCGATCCGTCCTGGTTAGGTCTGACATCTGAGTCAGGCGGATAATGAAGGACCATTAAGTCCTTGTTGTGTCATTAAGCTGTGATGAACAGGTAGTGCTGTTCATCATGTGGAGGGTGACCTGTCAGGGAGACAGGCAGACAGACAGACAGACAGACAGACAGACAAACAGGCATACAGACAGGTAGACAAGCAGGCAGACAAACAGGCAGACAAACAGACAGGCAGACAAACAGACAGGCAGGCAGACAAACAGACAGGCAGACAGGGAGACAAACAGCAGACAGACAGTCAGGCAGAAATGCAGGCAGACAGATAGACAGCCTGGCAGGTAGACAGCTGAAAGAAGACACATTGTTAGGAAGAGTTGTAAGGTAAGTGGATAATGCTACAGGGGCAGTTGAAGCCTGCTCTTGTCCAATGTTGACACTGTTGCTGACGACAGTGGAGTTTTGTGTGATGCAAAAGCTTTACCTAGCGACGGTTCATGTTAACTACAGGTGATTGTGTGCTTAAACCCACATGTGCACGTCACACACACAAGTAGATTAATACACACACCACACACACGCCTCTGGGCCAATGAAAGCTGTCCAGAACTATGCAGGTTCGCTGTTTAATGAGTGTGTGTGTGTGTGTGTGTGTGTGTGTGTGTGTGTGTGTGTGTGTGTTGAACACTCCAGAGCAGTGGTCCCCAACCCTGGTCCTCAGGACTCACTGACCTGCCTGAT
Source organism: Neosalanx taihuensis (assembly GCA_030340665.1). Lineage (NCBI taxonomy): Eukaryota > Metazoa > Chordata > Actinopteri > Osmeriformes > Salangidae > Neosalanx > Neosalanx taihuensis. The sequence goes on along the minus strand of CM059295.1, from coordinate 6,443,725 downwards.
TTAGATGTTTCCCTGCTCTAACACACCTGATTTAAATGAATCGATCGTTATCTAGCTCTGAAAAATCCTTCAGAAAACAACATTTCTTATCACACGGGTAACATACCTGTAACCCAGGAATAATGGGCCGATCACGCCTAGTACCAGGGCAGAGCAAACCTGACATCCTATACCAACGTAATTAGACAGTTAGATGAGTTATCCGACATGATTAAGGAAAGGTTTTATATTATTTTGACACTGTTACCATTTTGAGACAGCTTAACGGTCCGAGTGTTAACCCTCCTGTTGTGTTCCGGTCAAAAGTGACCGATTTACATGTTTTCTCTTAAAAAAATGCAGTGAATTCATTCTGATTGCCATGAGATTTCATGACTTTGTTCACACAGGGTATCTAAACAGCCAAGATCATTTGTTAAGAATTTCAAAAAAATGTGGGTGTTTTATTTAACTTTGTTACACCCATGATGTTCCCGGTCAAAAATGACCGGTCATTCAAATGAATGGTTAAGTCAAAAAATATATGTATAATATTTTGTCCAGGCACACACACATTCAACAGATGAACACACTAACACTCCCAGCCCCCAAAATGCACAAACATACTACATACATACACATTACTCCCCTTCTTGGCTTCCATTGCTACCCCCACGAGACCCTTGCCTAAATTGAATCTTTCACCCATGGGAACCACACCCAGATAGAATCTTTCACCCATGGGAACCATGCCCAAATACAATCTTTCACCCATGGGAGCCAAACCTGTTAGATTTGCTAATAATTCATGCTACGGCAGCACGATGACCAAACGGTATTCTAAATGTGAGGCTATTGATCACATCTTTGACCCTGGCACTGATGAGTGTCAGTGGGGAGTTTCAAAATGGGAGTTTGTCCTGGGGTTCATCACCACCTGAGAGGAGAGGTTGACTGTCAGCAGAAAATGTCATCCGGATGACACCAGGGCCAACCAGATAGGCCATGGGTGTCCAATCCTGGTCCTCGAAGGCCACTGTCCTGAAGGTTTTCGATGTTTCCCTGCTCCAGCACCTGATTATAATGAATGGGCTGTTATCAAGCTATGTGGAAGCCTAGATAATAACCTTTTTATTTGAATCAGGTGTGCTGGAGCAGGGAAACATCTAAAACCTTCAGGACAGTGGCCCTTGAGGACCAGGATTGGACACCCATGAGTTAGGCCATCTCCCGGGTTGATGACATCAAATCCTGCTTGGAACTGTTCCCCACAGTCTCCCAGTCTTCTGTCTGCTATACTAACCTATACATCCATCTGCTGAACTCATTCTATCGTACAGTTATTGCCGTGACGCATGTGCGTCTTCTAAAGTCACCAGGCTCGGCTTTGCTAACAGCCTCACCGTCCCAAAACAAGATGAATATTTCTGGCTCCAACACACCTGATTCTAATAAATTGGTTGTTATCAAGCTATGTGGAAGCCTGGATAATGACCTTTCTTTTGAATCAGGTGTGCTGTAGCAAGGAAATATCTAAAACCTTCAGGTCAACGGCCCTCGAGGACCAGGATTGGACACCCATGAGATAGGCCATCTCCTGGGTTGATGACATCAAATCCTGCTTGGAACTGTTCAGAGTCCATTAAAATGATAATCATGTCCTTGTAAGATCTTTATACAATGTAGTCTATCATAAATAGAACAATATTTGTCATCTGGATACTTGTTATATTCAAAATAATCCATAATTTTGCTGTTTTCACTCAAAAACGAGTTGCATGTGCTTAGGTCAATGAGGCCTAGAGACCATAAAGGGCAAACAGAAGTTAAAAACTTGTAATATTAACAAGAACTTAAGTTGCTTAAAACATCTAACACAACATTAGTTGATAATATATGTATTATTATGGAATTATAATCAGCTATAATGAGCCGGTCACTTTTGACCGGGAACACAAAAGTAGTGACAACAAACGAACACAACAGGAGGGTTAATGGGGTGCGGAGACAGTGCAAATGACGTGAACATTTATTTACCTTTATTTGAGCGCAATCAAGTTTTTTGAGCTTTTGGTAAATCGCCAACCTGAGAATAAACCATCTGAAAACAGTGTAGCTGCGGTCAAATATACGTTTAAGGTGTGGAGCTGAGGTCAAATATACCTTTGAATGGAGCTGCTAGGAGCGCAGACAGACCAGATCCAGCTTCGATATTTAACCCCGGACCATCTTTTATAGAAATAACCCTCACTGGCGCAAACACCGAAGTGCTGTTTTAATGTTTGGTCATTTGAAATTCAATTAGACAACTTGACATATTTAAGACCAACTAATATTGCTCACGTGGGCCTAAAGCCGGTGTAAATATGTATGTTTCAAATATAATTTTCGCACTCTTAAAGGCCTTTGTTTATTTTTATTACTTATTTGATATCATTTTTACTATTAGTTCTGTTCTCCAACCATGGTTCAAATATATTGTTTTAATAATGTATTAATATAATATTATTAATATATCAACACGTTAGTTACCCGTTCCGATTTTTCACGATGCCACTGTTATGACATCATAATGTCAAGCAAACATATATAAGTTAAACACTAAACATGAGCTCAGATGCTGGTTGACCTTGATATGGAAATGATGGATAGATGGAAAGAGATGAAAATGGAGAAAAAACAACAAAAACGACTGAAGGAAGAGGAGAAAAAGTTTGACAAACTGAGGAAGGAGAAAGAGAAGGTTAAAGAACAGATGGAGGAGAAAGTGGAGGTACGTGCCTGGTGGCAGGAGCTAGAGGAGTTGAAGAGAGAAGAGAGAGAGGCCAGAGCAAAGCGTCAGAGTGAGAGAGTGGAAACCATCAAGAAAGAAGAAGAGAGACAGGGAGAGACCAAGCTGGAGATTAAAAGAAAACTGAAACAGAGAAAGGAACAAAAAAAGTTGGAACGAGAGAGAGAGAGAGCAGAAGCAGAAGTGAGGCACCTGCAGAAGCTCAGGCAAAAGGAGTGGGAAGAGAGCTGGGAGAGGCTGAGGGCAGAAAGAAGGCAAAAGAGGAAAAGGAAGTGTTGGCTTGTTCTGCTGTTTAGGAGGAATGTGGTAGTCCCTGTGTAAGTTCCTCACACAAAGGCATTTCAGTTGTTATTTGCACTATCTGTTCATTTTGCACATCTGCACATTGCATCATTTGCACTAACTGAACATAAACATGCAACTCTGTAAATTCTGGTAAATACTGTAGCATATTGTACAATACAGCTGTACATTTGTCTTAAATCACTTTAATCTGTACATACCCTGTATATTCTGATTATACTGTTCATACTGTGTATATTCTGAGTATACTATTATATTCTGTTGTAATAACTATTTTGCACTTCTGTTTGGATGCTAACTGTATTTCGTTACCCTGTACTTGTACCTGTGTAATGACATTAAAGTTTAATCTAATCGAATCTAATCTAATCTAAACAGGTGAAAATTACAGACAAGCCCAATCGCCCCCTCTAGAAGAACCAAAAGGCAGCAGCCCGCCTCATTTTCTACCCAGACACAACCACGTCACCCCGCTCCTCATCGCCCTCCACTCATCATCCCACCCCTCAAGAGCGCCCGGTCCCAGCATAAACTCTTCCCCTTCCCTGCGTTTATCCCACTTTCTTCTGTCACCATACCTGCTATGTATGAGCTTGTTATGAACGGAGAATGATAGCAGTGTGTAAATAAAAGTGTTATTTGCAGATGTTGGCTTGAGTTGGCTTGTTAACCCATAGAGGTAGAATATCTCTTTAGATGCCAGTTCGGACGTGGTGATTCGCAGACGTGCTCTGATCTATCAATCAGCTATCAATCAGAATCCATAGTTCTGAATGGGGAAATCTCTTAGAGATGCCCTGGACTCCAGGGAACAGTGGCTGGCTCTGCTGACACATTTGTTCAATCATTTACATATGAGACACACGCCTCTCTTACATCCAGGGTCACTGACAGGTGCTAGAGGTATGGGTCTAGCATGGGTCTAGGGACGGGGAGGCAGCTGTAAACCTGCCCCTTTGGATCAGATAAGATAAGAAAATCCTTTATTAGTCCCCCAGGGGGGGAAATAGCAGCAGGGTACAGTACAGCACACGTGGCAGGGTAAAATATACAATAAAGAATATACAATAGAATACTATATGAAAAATAATCAAATACAATTTAAAAAGTCAAATACGAGGTTAGGCGAGATGGTTTCTGTCTTGAATGAGAAGTGAGAGACTAGACAAGTTATTGCACATAAATAATATTAGAGAATATTAAGGTGGTCAGACCTTAAAGTTGTTCACCCAAACAGAATTGAGGACTCCAGGTCCGTCCCACCAGAGGGCAGTGTGATACAACGTTGCTCCTTAGCAACCAGGCTGGCCTATCACTGGCCTGGGGTTTCATTCATAAAACAGTGCATAGGATTCTTACTAAAAGAGTACGAGCACCCAAAAATGGCGTACACCCAAAATGTTCTCTACTCTAGGACTTCTTCTCTTCATCTCTCCTCTAACATCTTCCCTGCCCTCCGTCTGCTCTCTGATCGCCTCTCTCTCTGTTCTCTCCTCCCCTGCACTTCTCTCCATCTCCTTCCCTTGCTCTCCCCCTCCCTTTCCCCTCCTCCATTGCTCTCTTTCCCTATCCTTTCTCCCTTTCCCTTTTTCTCTTTCTCCTCTCTGCTCTCATTTCCATGCCCCCGTATCAAAATATTTAATTTACATGTTTATCCATGGGGACCGCAAGTGGCCGTTTCCTGTTTACATGCGAGGCTGTGGCAGCAGCCATGACGACAGCCAAATTGACCTCTCACACAGGAAGTAGTTTGTTAGCCAGTAGGTCAGCCCTCGTGTCCTTTCAAGATAAGGCCGGCCGTCTTGTCTAACACTTTGTGGTAACTGTGAATCCACTGGACACTGCAATTTACAACTGTAACAGTACAGATAAGAAACAGCAAACAACCACCTAACAAACAGCACGCCTGTCCTACACAGCTCCCCGTGACATCGCTGTGGTCTGCTTTTATAGCTCTTCCCTTGGCACTTATCGGTTCTCATGATGTATGTTTCACGATCTAAAAGCCCATTGTGTTCAGGGTCTATCACGTTGCTATGCTCAGCGACCGATGCTCTTTGTAAAAGCTCCCTCTTGTAAGTCGCTTTGGATAAAAGCATCTGCTAAATGAATACATGTAAATGTAACAGCACAATGAAGTCTTTCTAACCAGATGTGTGTATTGCCTTCTGCATACTAAGGATTAATCCTGCCTTCACTAAACCCCTCAGATGAAGCGTGATAGACTTGGAACCTCTAAGTGTGTTCATCATGAAACCTGGTGGAGGTGTGGGTTCCCCCTCCTACACAGCAGGGACGGCAGTTACATCAGAGGAAACACTCGTTTACATGACAACCCTGAACAGAGTCCTCCCAGCCTCTGCAAACACAGATCAACAGCACGCATCATCTCAATTAGTGCATGTCATGTACACACGTGTTGTACACTTCACACACACACACACACACACACACACACACACACACACTCACAGTAGACACACTTATACAAAGGGAAATACACACATATACTGTAGATATTCTTACCCTCCTATCTGTTGTATCTCTACCTCCCTCCCTCTCTAGCGATCTCTCCCTCCCTATATCTCCCTCTCCCTCCCTCCCTCCCTCCTTCTGGTGCTGTTACCCGAGAAGCCCAAAAAGTCTTCAGAGGGAACATTGCGGACCTTTCCCCCCTCCCCTCCTCCCTCCCTCCCCCCCTCCTCCCCTCCCCTCAATTTATAACGAGGCGGCAGGCCCCAGATCTGCTGGTAATACTGTCCATTCCTGGTGTGTGTGTGTGTGCGTGTGCGGTCGATATTTGGCGCCTAACGCTCTGGCGCCCCCATTGACTGATGGGATTGGTTTCTCTCTTTGTCATTAACGCTCCCCTGGGCACCAAGTGCTCCTCTCCTTATCGGAGCTGCGCTCCACAGATGTTCCCGCCAAAATATTTCCATTTCCCTGCGGCGTTTCTGCTGTCGTGGCCCATAATAATCCTTCCTGGTGTCACTATCTCAGCGTTCATCGACAGTCAGTCTAAACTGGACTAAACGGGAGACGATCAAACGCTTCGAGAAACTCCAATCAAACCATTTATTTCCCTCACATTTGTTTGGAAGAACAATATAGTTCAACGAAGACAATCCGGCATCACTGAATTCAGTGAGTTGTCATTCCTCAGTGGATGAAGGTGTCTTTGAAAACTGAGGCCTGTCTTACCAGCCCAATAGTCTGATTTCACCTTTGGACCAAAATTAAATGAGAAAGGAAAGGTGTTTTCTTGCCATGAGTGTCATACACAGCTTGATCTGTGTCAAGAGAAACGAGAAGATTCGAAAACAAACATGTAAAACCGTTTCTAATTCCCCAAACTGTCAGCAAAACACTAGCAAAATCCACCATCGTTAAGCAAACAATTTCTGTTTACTCTGCTGTATGACATTTCGGAAAATGAACGACGCCTCCCCCTCCCTCCCTCCCTCCCTCCCTCCCTCCCTCCCTCCCTCCCTCCCTCCCTCCCTCCCTCCCTCCCTCCCTCCTATCCCAGTCTGTGGTGTTCGTCTGACAGTGTTCAACAGGACGTGACACGCAGTTTGACATTCACGCAGGCTGAATCGCGCACGCCTGTCCTACACAGCTCCCTGTGACATCGATTACACGGACGGGAAGAAGGGGCGAGGTGAGAGGTGCGCGCACCGAGGGCTAGCGATGTAATCGCGCGGTCGAAAGGCCGGTCTTCCTTCCATGCTTCATAATTGTGCTGTCATCCTGACATCAGAAGGTTAAGAACTCCCTGTGGGGGTGGTCAACCTGAAATAGCTGTAAGCAATCGCTCTTCAACGCTATGACTACGAGCATCAGGACACTTTGCTGAAATTACAAGGCAATTACCGAATCTATGTTACTGCTCTACTGTTCGTTTAGCAGATGCTTTTATCCAAAAGCACCTTACAGCAAGTGCTGGGACATTGTCCCTGAGGCAAGTGCAAGGTCCAAGGACACAACATCACATAGTCACAGCCAGGGTTCAAACTCACAACCTTCCGATGATGAAGACAGGTCAAAGACGTTTGATGGTGGTTCTGATATCACCTGCTACAGCAGAACACTGTGGATCAAGAAGTCGCAGGCTAAAAATCCCCCCCCCCACCCCCACCCCCCTCACTTAGCTTATCGCTATTAGTAGAGCTTCCAGTGACCATCCTACAATACCTTTGCTCCTGGCCAAACTCAAAGAAGAGGTTCCCCATTCTGAACAAAGGATTGACCCCGAAACAGACATTTAATGGATTTACAAACATCTCACAAACACAATTCTGCTTTCTTCAATGGACAAAGTAACAGTAACTGACTCATTTCTTACTAGTGAACATTGGCATTGTTGTGCAACGTACATTCGAACTCCTCCTCTCGTTAGCATAGCTTAGCCACACATCTATTGTCTGCCTTGGCCTAGTTTACACCTCTGTCCTCTTTATGCCATCTGTTCTTTTCCTCATATTCAATATAGAATTACTGTATTGTGATCCAATTAATCTATATAAATTCTGGTATTTGTTCATCATCATTACATTTGTTTGAAATAAACCCTTCTAAATATCTTCTTTTATCTGATCTGCACTGCATCCAAGAACTATACAACTCAAAACAACACTGATGATTCAAAAGATTATTATACACTATTAATCCATAAGATTTTCTTCATTTTCCTTAGCAAATAACTGGTGGTGCCCCATTTTATGAAAAACTTATATAAATTAGGTATTCTACAAGAAAGGTAAAAACCTCCTTCCATTTACAGGGTAACACCCTGTCCTGGATAAAAGAAGTCTGTTGAATCATTATGTTTTTCGTATTTGACTATCAGTCACTAAAGCAGGAGTCTGCATCCTTCTAAAGCAAATGTTTTATTCTGCCACAAGACGTCAGCAAGGGATGATTTAGAATCGTCATAAATTTCAAAGAGGAAATTCACCTCCCTTTGACTTCTTTGGTTTATTCCTGTGAGAGGAAAGTTGTAAAGTATAACCCTACGCTCCTGTCTTTATGACAAATACGATGATGGGCTTGCTGCAGAAAACTGCACTCTTGCACACAGCCCCCACCCAGCCCCCCAAGTCCCCTACCCTCTTGGTCATGGCCCCCACCCTCTAGCTCACAGCCCCCACGGCCCCCACCCTCTTGGTCACAACCCCCACGGCCCCCACCATCCTGGCCACAGCCCCCACCACCCTGGTCACGGTCCCCACAGCCCCCACCCTTCTGCTCACAGCTCTTACTAACTTGGTCACAACCCCACATCCTCAACCCTCCTAGTCCCAGCCCCCCACAGCCCCCACCCTCTTGGTCAGAGCCCCCACGGCTCCCACTCTCCTGGTCCCCACCACCATCACCCCTCCCCTCGTCGTCCCACCAGCACCTCCTACGTACCCACTTCCTCCCTCCCCATCCCCCTAGACCTCCCCACCACGAACCCTCAGTCTTCCATAAGGCAGCCCTTTGAACAGTATGGTTGTAATGGAACAGCAGCTTCAGTCCCGCATACCAGGCTGGCTGGGGTCTATGCACACATCACTTCCTGCCTAGGTCACTTCCTCATCTTTCTGTCGGACTGCTAGCTGCATGTCGCTCCCTTGTTCTGGAAGGCAAAACCTTCCACAGTCCTCGAACTCTCAAGCCACGAAGCAAATGCTTCAAACCATCAACAAAATACTCTTCACTGTAGATTCTCATAGGGGCTTTTTACCCCCCTGTGGTTCAAACGAGGGTCCTTATGTACTGCATGCAGGGGTCCGGTTCTGTCATTCAGACGTTTCCCTCCCTCTCTGTTCTGGGAAACGTGATTATTCCCCAGAATAAAGAGATTTGTGATGAAATAAGGAGATCATGAGGACACAGTGGCTAGCTAACGAGGTTGTAGCAAACGCCAACATGCTCTAATTTCCCATCAACTGTCAGGTTAGTGACAGTTGGGGGTTGGGTGGTAGGGTGCCGATTGTGGTGAGCCATACACACACACACATACACACACACACACACACACATACACACATACACACACATACACAGCATGTTACTAAAACTACAGCATGTAGAACACTGGAAAATATGTAATACTGAACCCCACCAATCAGCATCTATTTCTTGCTGTTTACTGATGCGAATGAGGGCTTGTGTTAAAACTGCGCAAACACACAAACAAAATCACTGATGTGGCTGTTGATATTTTTATATTCACACGGTGTAAAATACCACCATCTTGCTGGCCACCTTACAGCAATTAAAGTTCTGCATGTAAACACTCAGTTAATGCTGTTCTGAGACTGTAGCGTGAGTATTTTTGTGTGTGTGTAATGACAGGTCCAACTGGTTTGGACACCTTTTCCAAATCCACATGGCTGTTTGCTGGGTCCATATGGTCAGAAATGTCTGAAACTGCAGACCTTCTGGACTACAGTACATGAAACTACGAATGTGTGCTTATGAGACAAAACAATCAACTTAAGAAGATAAGTCTGGTGGGTAAATTCAATGTTATTTACAAGACGTTTTTTTCTTTTCAAAGATTTTCATAGTTTCTTTAATTTGGCAACTAGGTGAAAACTGTTCTAGGAAAACGTTTCATGGTGTGTTTATTCGTGGATTAAGGCATAATTAAGCTATTGATTCGTCTCATTGACTATAATGTGGTATCCAAATGTCACTGACACAATTTTTTCCTTGTCACGTTACCAGCATGATAGCCACAACACCGGGTTGTAATCATCCATATGAACACGGTAAATCATCTGGGTCGTCTAATAATAACAGGGAGTGGGGCTGTAAACGACAGCCAGCTTAATTGGGATCAGTCGGTGTGTCTTCCACCGGCGGTCACCGGTCATGTCTTCTTGAATGTACGGGGGGGGGCGCCTTTCACCCATGATCACGATCACAGGTTGACTCACTTCAGTCATCCACTCCGGTTCAGAGTAAACAGAACCGCCCCCCAACCCGCTTTTGGGGCTTGTTTGTTTTAAAGTGAAGAGCGATCCATCGTGGAGAGCCGGGCTCGATTGACACTGTCTGTTGATCTGCTATCGCGGCTGGCGACGAGGCGGTGCGCTCATCAGACCCCAGTCTGTCTATCAAGGGGGCTTTCAGCGAGTAGAGGATCCCCCCTCCCAAAAAAACAGACAAGAAGGCTGGCAAGATCGCCAGGCTGGCGAAGTCCGCACCCCATCATGGCTTCGGGAGACCTTTACGAGGTAGGGTAACCAGCCTGATCTGGAGGATCTGCGATGTTGGAGAATAAAGGAATTAGGAAGTAAAGGGGAGGTCCAGAGAAAAGCCATGAAGCTCTTTAAATAGACGAAACTAAAGCAACCCTTTCCCCGATGTTCAGGCAGATGAGCTTCGGGATTTGATCGATGTTTTTGACCGTAAACTCACTTTGTGTCGCTGGGAACGTCTAGGAGTTTATTTTTTATTTTTTGAGCCTGTAGTTTAGATGATCCGCCAGTTCAAAGTGGGTCTAAAGTGACCCGGTGAGCGAGACGGGGTGATGGTCCGAAGGTGCGCGTGCCATAGGAATACCGTTTTTTAATATATATACGAGCCTATATGTTTATAAAGTCTAATTATTATCCGAGATCTGTGGAGGTGTGACTTTTTCCCATGGGCAGTTTGTTGGACTAACCACGGTGTTGCGTTTCGCTTCGACTGTGTTATTTGACGTTTTCAATTTGGAATAGGGACAAATTGGATGTATAAGTCTTAATTCCCATCGGAAAGTTGGACCCCTGTAGGCGGGCTGGCGGAGGGATTGTTTGAGGGGTCGCTCACCCAAAACAACGTGAACCTCCCTGAAATAACGGGGTGTGTTTTAATGGTGTCTGAAGTTGTGTCGGTTATGATCATTCTCGTGGTTGTGTTGTTAAGGTTGTTGACTCGTACCGTTGACTTCAGCTCCTCTTTATTTGCGATTGGATGTCAGGGTGACCCTGTTTCGGTTTCTTTACGTTAGTCTAACACAGGGGTAGGCGATCCTGGTCCGCGAGGGCTGCTGTCCTGAAGGTTTTAGATGTTTCTCTGCTCCAGCACACCTGATACTAATCATCAGGCTTCCACAGAGCTTGATAACGACCCATTCATTAGAATCAGGTGTGCTGGAACAAGGAAAGATCTAAAACCTTCAGGACATCGGCCCTCGAGGACCAGGATTGCCCACCCCTGGTCTAACAGGTTGTCTCCGTCTGGTTCAGTATACAGTCCACCTGAGACACACGGGCAGACTGATGGAGTGAAGGATAAGGAGTCTGCATGTTGTAGAAACACCTTACTTTAGGTGGTTTGAATAGGAGCGTCAACAATGTCCTACAACAACATCTGATCTACCACGGTATACCAATTGGCCCTTTACTGTAAACTACACTCGTTTTGTGGCTTGAAACACAGACTAGTACTGTACCATCACAGATTAGTCTTTGATTTTATCAGCTGTGTGTCTATGTTGTGATAATAAGGTCACCTTTACGCCTGTGTGTGTGTAGTCTTGTTACAGGTTGCCGTTGGCTATAAACCAGACTATTTTAAATAATTGCATCACAACATGAACAACAAGGCCTACCTTGTACACACCCACACATCATGTGATCCTGTGGGCTGCATCACAGGTCTACCTAATTAGGCGCCATTTATTTCTAACCATATCAAGGTTGTGAAATTGATACCAGCCCACACATAGAAATATGCTTTAAAAAAAGTTATACAAAAAGTTTCCTAGAGTGAATTTGACTCGTTTTTATTCACAGGATTTTGCTATCCTCTCCAAAGCTCTCGTGCTTACGGCAGTTTGCGAAAACCAACATAATTTAGAATATTAATAAATACAGACTGTTCCGTGACTCTAACCACCAAAATACCTATAGAAAAAAAGGAAAATGCTCGACATGGAACTCCTTGGTGGCTCACCTGTTGAATGTGTTGACAGCCTCAGACGAGGCCACATTGCGATACTTCAGATCCATCCAGGGCCTTTTCCTGCATGTCCAGCCTGTCTCTCTTCTTCAAAATCTAGTACCCAATGAAGAAGAAACATTCAGAAAATAGAACTGTTCTCAGATCCTGCTGTGGTTATTTCAGCAACAACTCTGGCTCTGGGTTACTTCCTGGTTCTGGGTTACTTCCTGGTTCTGGGTTACTTCCTGGTCCTGGTTACTTCCTTGTCCTGGGTTACTTCCTGGTCCTGGGTTACTTCCTGGTTCTGGGTTACTTCCTGGTCCTGGTTTACTTCCTGGTCCTGGTTTACTTCCTGGTCGTGGGTTACTTCCTGGTCCTGGGTTACTTGCTGGTCCTGGGTGACTTCCTGGTCCTGGTTACTTACATTTACATTTTACATTTATTCATTTAGCAGAAGCTTTTATCCAAAGCGACTTACAAGAGAGAGCTTTTACAAAGATCATCAGTCGTTGAGTATAGCACTGTGATAGACCCCGAACACAGTGGGTTTTTTAGATTGTGAATCATACATCATGAGAACCAATAAGTGCCAAGGGAAGAACTATAAATGCATAACACAACGATTGTGAACATAACACAACGATTGTGAACATAACACAACGATTGTGAACATAACACAACGATTGTGAACATAACACAACGATTGTGATTGCGAATACTTCCTGGTCCTGGGTTACTTCCTGGTCCTGAACTGTTTCACTCTTCAAACACACCTGATTCAAATGAATGATCATGAAGCTCAGTTGAAGCTTGCTAACTACCCTCTTATTTATTGTTGTAATCTAATTTATTCTTAATCATATGCTTCACTTAATTTGCACCATATGCATATGAAACACAATATTCTTCCACTCAGATTCAGATGTTAACTGCAGTTCATTAGTGCTTGTATTCTGCATAATGATATTAAAGTGGAATCTGAATCAGATTCATTTGAATCGGCTGTGTTGGAGCAGAGTGACATCTAAAACAGAACGGGGTCCCTGAGGACCAGGGTTGAATGTAATTTAAGATAAAAGCTGAATGAATTAGACATCATTGTTAATAATAATAATAATAATACCTCATTTAGCAAACGCTTTCATTCAAAGCGACTTACATTTTTAAGTACAGGGACAATCCCCCCGAGGCAAGTAGGGTGAAGTGCCTTGCCCAAGGCACGTAGCACCACATAGCCACAGCTTCTGATCCTTCTGATCACAAGGCCAATGCCTTAACCCGCTGAGCCATCTCACCCCCCCCATCTACAGTGTTGTTGTGGATGCAGAGCTGCTGTAGCTGATGCTAGCCCAGGAGCCCAGGAGCTTTGGAGCCCTGGATCCTCAGAGCTCTGGAACTCTGGAGCTCTGGAGCCGTGGAGCTCTGGAGCTCTGGAGCCTTGAAGCCCTGGATCTCGGGAACCTTGGAGCCCTGAAGCCTTGGAGCTCTGGAGCTCTGGAGCTCTAGAGCCCTGCAGCCCAGCCCTGGCATGTGTAGTGTGGTGTCTCTGATGACAGGCTGTAATGTGGATAGATGCTGCTGGCTGGGGAACTCTCCTGCTGTCAGTTCCTGTTCCTGCTGTGGTCTGAGGGCTGCCTGGGATGGGGTTTAATCACACCTGTTCAGTAGAGAGGTCTGTCTGTCTCTATTTCTGTCTTTCTCTCTGTCTCTCTCCCTCTCTCTGTCTCTCT
>CM059295.1:6417500-6425000 GCA_030340665.1 Neosalanx taihuensis | reverse complement strand
GAGTGTGTGTGCGCTCAGTTACGAGGTATCACTGGCTCTTGTCCCTCAGTCTGTAAGCACACTTGAATATGTGTGTAGCAGAGTCTCCACACGACCATTCCCTTGTCAGTGAGACTTGTACCCAGGGTAATGGATTTCCAAACCAGTGCTGAAAGGCCAGGCAGGCCTTGGAATAACTGGTTCACAAGTCTGAACAGAGGATTTATCCCCAAAACAGACATTTAATGGATTACAAACATCTCACAAAGACAATACTGCTCATAGGACACTAAAACTATTGGAACTTTGTGACAATTTAGAATTTCTCTTTAAATGCTGTGTTTGATGTATGTGATGTTTTAATGTAACTCCCTTCCCCTTTGTTACAAATAACTCATTCTTGGTATCCAGATGATCCTGCAAAACTAACAATGACATTTCTGAATGTTACATTGTTAGTTATTGAAGTCAAGAACTTCCAGTGACATTTGAAATATACCCACTCAAGAGACCCTTTCACACCTACATGCCAATCCCAGCATGGGACCATCTTCAGATAAGGGAGACCAAACCCCCCTTACCTTACCTAGTTTAAAAGCCCCAAACCTAGAATTATTCCCCCTCTTCCATCCAGATTATTCCGAGGGATCAACCCTGGAATTTATCGGGTATATTGGGCAAACAACCTTCCAACTGAGCCAAGAACTATCACGGAACTTAAGGAACACTTTATTTCTTGGACACCTACCACAAGGAAGATCAACCCTACCTTTCTTCAACGGACAAAGTCACTGTGACTAGCTAATTTCTTACGCGTACACATTGGCATGGTGTGGTGAATTGTAACTTGATTTAAGTTTAGTCTTCCTGTCGTTAGCATATTTTAGCATAACTGTCCTTTGTCACCTTAGCCAATACTCCCCCTTTTTCCCTCGTCTTCTCCCGTCTGTCATTTTCATTTGCTTTAAATAAACCTTTTTGTATAAAATTCTCCGTTATCGGATCTGCGCTAATTCTAAGGGAACACATGACTCCAGATTATGAGACTGATCATTAAGGGGCTATTAATACTTTATTCCCCCACAAGGTTTTCCTCAATTCCTTTCCGAGGTGGTGCCCTGTTTATTAGATATTCAACAAGATATGAGATACATCCATTCCTTTCGTAGCACAATTTATGAACCAAATTCATAGACCACACTACATGTGTTTATACCTGTATCTGTGTGTGTGTGTAGATGTGAGTGTGTATCTGTGTAGGTGTGTGTGTGTGTGTGCTACAGTGGTGGTACTGTGCATAATGATTTCTTCTTCCTCTGTGGTAATCAGCCAGCTCAGCTCTGCCAAGCATTCCCCATCAGTCCAGCAGGTACTCCAGGGGAGGGGGGGGGGGGTGGATGCTAGACAGGGCTGGGGGGAGGGGGGAGGAGAGGGGGGAGAAGGGGGGAGGGGTACGCTCGCTACTTTTTCTCATATTCCTCATGCGTCAGTCTTTGATTGGGCGCGCTCCTATTCCACGATTCTAGATGCAGTGTGTATAATGGAGTCAGCATAGCCCATCTGCTCTCTCTCTCTTACACACACACACACACACACCTCCACCTTCTGAACTTGCACACACACACACACACGTCTCCCTCCCCCTCCGTCGCTCCTAACCTTCCAGTGTGCCGTCCCCCAGGTGGAGAGAATCGTCGACAAGCGCCGGAACAAGAAGGGGAAATGGGAGTACCTGATTCGCTGGAAGGGTTACGGCAGTAAGGAAGACACCTGGGAACCGGAACACCACCTGCTGCACTGTGACGAGTTCATCGACCAGTTCAACGGCCTGCGTCTCCACGGACACAAGCGGCCCCCGAAGCCCCTCAGGGCCCCGCCCCTCCTATCCACCCCCCGACCGCCCCTGCCCCCGACCCCCGACAGCCCCCGATCGCGGCCGGACGCCCGGAAGAAAAAACGGACTAGCGGGGGAGGGGCGGGGCCCGGTGGAGGAGGGGCGGGGCCTGTCGGAGGAGGAGCGGGGCCCGGTGGAGGAGGGGCGGGGCCTGGTGGAGGAGGGGTGGGGCCTGGGGGAGGAGGGGTTTCCCTGAAGGTGAAGAAGATGAGTGGAGGAGGAGGAGACAGGCTGGGACACAGAACCATGCCACCCCGGGAGGGACTAGACTTCGTTACCCCAGCCAGAGGCCTTCACAACGGGCTCCAGAACGGAGAGGTGCCCCCCCTCCTGTACAGGGCACCAGCCAGGACTCATAGGCTGTCCCTGGATAGAAGGGACCAGGGGGCCAGCCTGGGGCCGGACACCAATACAACACCGCTTAACAATGAACTAGGTAAGAGGTCAAAGTTCAAAGGGGAATTCACTCCCAACAGGAACGCAGTGAAATCAGCTATGGTAAATCTGTTTTACAATCCTCACCAACACGCAGGAGTGAGTCAGTCACTCTGGCCTTTTACCCAGCCTGCCGCTGTGGGAATAGCCGTCTGACACTCGATGCCATTTCTAATTTGGATTCCACTCAGCTTGATTTCTGTTCCCTTTCGCTTGTTGAATGAGTGTGATTATAGGCGGGAGGGGGGGGGGGAGGGAAGTGGGGGGGGGGGAGGGGGTGGATATTCATATGACATTTGAGGGTAAGACATTTTAGCCATGCCAATCGCTGCGCGCGGACAGCTAGCGTTGCAGATCGGAGCTGCTGTTGTTCCGGTGCTGATTACAGAACAGCCCCTTCTGCTCACAGAGTGTGAGTGAGTGAGTGAGTGTGTGTGTGTGTGTGTGTGTGTGTGTGTGTGTGTGTGTGTGTGTGTGTGTGTGTGTGTGTGTGTGAGTGAGTGTGTGTGTGTCTGTGTGAGAGAATGTGAAAGTGTGAGTGTGTGTGTGAGTGTGTGTGACTGAGTGTGTGTGTGAGAGTGTGTGTGTGTGTGAGTGAGTGTGAGTGTGTGTGTGAGAGACTGTGAGTGTGTGAGTGAGTGAGTGAGTGTGTGTATGAGTGTCTATAAGTGTGTATGAGTGAGTGTGTGTGTGTGTGTGTGTATGTGTGACCTTTAGCGGATGAAGCAGGCAGAAATGTACAGCCATCCAGCAGATGATAAGAATGCAAAACCGTAGCTCTCCATGTTACCGGGGCACAGTCCAGGCCTCTGTCTCCCAGTTAATAATTAGCCTACATTTAGCTAGCTCCGACACCGGCCTCTTGGCATGATGAACTTGGCGGGTCAGATGATCGTATCGGCTGTAGGCGGGCTGTGACCTCGGCTGTGCTCTCGATGACATCCAAAACTCAACGGCCTCAAAGTCATTTGGACAGATTAAGAACACGTTGTCGCAAACATTTGTAATTGTAGGGTGCATCGTCAAGGAGCAGGAGAGAAGGAGAATGGTGGAGTTTGAAAACTTGAAAATTGCAACAGGTTATGGGATCAAAGGAAATAGGTCTCCTTTTTTGGATGCGTTGTTAAGTCGAAGCTTAAGAGTTCTTGTCAAATGTATTAAGCTTTGTGTGAACGTGTTGCTAAGGAACCTTTGAATGGGACTAAGTCATTGTCTGAGGAAAAACAAGCTATTATGAGAGCTTCTATTGGCTGTCAGACTACACAGACTAATGCAGATTTGTGGGCGCTCGTACGCCTGTCAGGGTCTGTCTGCCAGGGTCTGGTCTGTCTGTCTGTCAGGTTTTGGTCAGTCTGTCTGCCTGCCTGTCAGGTTTTGGTCAGTCTGTCTGCCTGCCTGTCTGTCTGTCTGTCTGTCTGTCTGTCTGCCAGTGTTTGGTCTGTCTGTCTGTCTGTCTGTCTGTCAGGTTTTGGTCAGTCTGTCTGCCTGCCTGTCTGTCTGTCTGCCAGTGTTTGGTCTGTCTGTCTGTCTGTCTGTCTGTCTGTATGTCTGTATGTCTGTCTGTCTGGGTTTGGTCTGTCTGCCTGTTAGTCTGTCTGTGTGTCAGGGTTTGATCAGTCTGTCTGTCTGTCTGTGTTTGGTCTGTCTGTCTGTCTATCTGTCAGAGTTTGGTCTGTCTGCCTGTCTGTGTCTGGGTTTGGTTTGTCTGTCTATCAGGGTTTGGTCTGTCTGTCTGCCTGCCTGTCTGTCTGTCTGTCTGTCTGCCAGTGTTTGGTCTGTCTGTCTGTCTGTCTGTCTGTCAGGTTTTGGTCAGTCTGTCTGCCTGCCTGTCTGTCTGTATGCCAGTGTTTGGTCTGTCTGTCTGTCTGTCTGTCTGTCTGTATGTCTGTATGTCTGTCTGTCTGGGTTTGGTCTGTCTGCCTGTTAGTCTGTCTGTGTGTCAGGGTTTGATCAGTCTGTCTGTCTGTCTGTGTTTGGTCTGTCTGTCTGTCTATCTGTCAGAGTTTGGTCTGTCTGCCTGTCTGTGTCTGGGTTTGGTTTGTCTGTCTATCAGGGTTTGGTCTGTCTGTCTGTTAGTCTGTTAGTCTGTCTGTCTGTCAGGGTCTGTTTGTCTGCTATGTTCTGTCTGTCTGCCAGGGTCTGGTCTGTCTGTCTGTCTGTCTGTCTGTCTGTCAGGGTTTGGTCTGTCTGCCTGTTAGTCTGTCTGTGTGTCAGGGTTTTATCAGTCTGTCTGTCTGTGTTTGGTCTGTCTGTCTATCTGTCAGAGTTTGGTCTGTCTGCCTGTCTGTGTCTGGGTTTGGTTTGTCTGTCTGTCTTTCTATCAGGGTTTGGTCTGTCTGTCTGTCTGTCTGTCTGTCTGTCTGTCTATCAGGGTTTGGTCTGTCTGTCTGTCAGGATTTGGTCTGTCTGGGTTTGGTCTGTCTGCGTGTTAGTCTGTCTGTCTGCCAGGGTCTGGTCTGTCTGTCTGTCTGTCTGTCTGTCTGTCAGGGTTTGGTCTGTCTGTCTGTCTGTCTGTCTGTCTGGGTTTGGTCTGTCTGCCTGTTAGTCTGTCTGTGTGTCAGGGTTTGATCAGTCTGTCTGTCTGTGTTTGGTCTGTCTGTCTATCTGTCAGAGTTTGGTCTGTCTGTCTGTGTCTGGGTTTGGTTTGTCTGTCTGTTTGTATGTCAGGGTTTGGTCTGTTTGTTTGTCTGTATGTCTGTCAGTGTTTGGTCTGTCTGTCTATCTGTCAAGGTTTGGTTTGTCTGTCTGTCAGGGTTTGGTCTGTCTGCCTGTCTGTCTGTCAGGGTTTGGTCTGCCTGTCTGTCTGTCTGTCAGGGTTTGGTCTGTCTGCCTGTCTGTCTGTCAGGGTTTGGGATTCTAACACTCGGTGCACAGATGTTGTATCGGTCTCACCAACAGCAGCAGATGTAGGAAATAACCGCTCTGGAAACTGGTTAGCAAGGCTTCTGGATCCAAGTGAGCTTCAGATAACCAGAGCTGTGGTCTGGACAAGGGTCGACAAGCTATCAGATATCATGAAAGAAACAGCTCCATTGACGAGTACTATCCCAGAATAAGTCATCAGGCTAACATCTTTATAAAAAGCTGCTTTTGTTCCTAGGTCTTTATTCTTGTATTATTCCTGTCAGAGTGAAGACACCAGCCTAGAAGCGATGCCTGGTCATCTATCTGCATCTCTGCTAACAGCATCCATTACAGCCACTTAGCTTTTTTTATTGAAGCATTTGCCTCAGTGTGTGTCCGTCAAGATGACAGATGGGAGGGCCGTGTACCCTGTGTTTCGAACACCATCGCCCCGAGCCCCTGGTGCTGTCAACCTGTCAACCGGCTGACAGCCGTCCGACGTTACGGACGGAGATGGTGACCGTCAAGGCAGGAACACGGGTGTTAGAGAGCGAGGTTCACATTTACATGTATTCATGTATCAAACGCGTCTTTCCAAAGCGACTTCCATGAGAGCTTTACAAAAGAGCATCGGTCACTGATCATAACAACGTGATCGTCCCCGAACAAGGAGGTTAATCAGATTATGAAACGTACATCGTGAGAAACCAAACAAGTGCCAAAGGGAAGAATCACAACAGCATTCGGCCAGCATGTTTGACGTTAGCAGACGCTTTCACCCAAAGCGACTTACAGCAAGTACAGGGACATTCTCCCTGAGGCAAGGAGGGTGAAGTGCCTTGGCCAAGGACACAATGTCATGTAACCACAGCCGGGAATCAAACTCACAACCTTGCGATCATGAGCCCAACGCCTTAACCCGCTGAGCCACCTGACTGTGCTAGCCATCTGATTCCCTAGGATGGGAGGAAGGTGTCTGGTGTTGTTAAGCTCTGTGGCAGATAGCTGATCTCGTTGTGGTCATGTTGTCTTGCTGCAGTTTGTAAACACATAATCGAGTCAATGTTGTTGGGGTTAGAGCCCGGTCATCGTTAAACCTTATGAAATAACAAATAAAATAACGCAATTAAAAAATAATGAATCCTTGCTTCATCCGTGGCACTGTTGCCACGACTACAACGATCTGAGCGATGGCTCCTGGGAGCGAAGCTATTTTAAAACCGTTTTGTTACTCCACTTCGGACCTCTAACCCTTCATTCAGAGGGGAGGAAGCTCAAATTCACTGTGCAACTGGTGGGAGTCAGGTTGTAACCAGGCCAGATATCTGATAGAACTGGAGAGCTCGTTTATTTAAACTCATCAATCATCTTACGAGAGCGTTTAATAGTTTGATTAAGAGTTTCTGATCTTCAGTGATAGGTTTACGAGCCAGGACACCGGAGTTAAACAAATTCAGGAGAAGTACGCTAGCGTGAGGTCATCGCGGTCGTATCATGTGATGGCTGCTTTCAGTGATGTCATGTCCCAGTCTGTCCGTCAAACAGGGACATTTGTGCAAGCATCTCTCTCCCTATCCCTCTCTCGCTCTCCCTTTCTCTCTTTCTGTCTCTCTCTCTGTCTCCCTCTGTCTCTCTCTCTCTCCCTCTGTCTCTCTCTCTCCTCTGTCTCTCTCTCTCTCCCTCTGTCTCCCTCTGTCTCTCTCTCTCCCTCTGTCTCTCTCTCTCTCCCTCTGTCTCCCTCTGTCTCTCTCTCTCTCCCTCTGTCTTTCTCTCCCTTTGTCTCTATCTCTCACCCACTCTCTCTCTCTCTGTCTCTCTCTCTCTTTCTCTCTCTCTATCTCCTGCCCTCCCCTCCTCTCTGTCTCTCTTCCTCCAGCTCATTTGCAGTCCTGGACATGACATGTTTGAAATACTAATACAATCAGTCGGGAGGTTTAATCCAATGAAACTATGATACTTCCATCCGTTTCAGGACACAGAGGCAGCGGTTCAGCATGACACCGAGATAAGTTTGCCCGTAACCGCCCCTCCGTGGAGCGCACACAACAAACACCAAGGCCCCAGCCAGATAGATATTGCGCTGACATGTTGCGTCAGCCAGTTAAATCACCCGTAGCGGTACACATTGTTCGGAACACGAGGGCATGACCCCGGGGTTTCTGAGGGACATTCGTGACGAGCGAACAGGAGACAAAGAGGTGTGAGGAGGGAGCGTCGTTTGTTGTTTGTTTGTTATTTAGAGAATTTAATGGCACTTACCAATAGTATGTCATTTCACCTGATCTAATGTATTGTGTGTTGTATCTCTTGCTTTATGTTCATAATCGTTGTGTTATGCATTTATAGTT
>CM059295.1:6277500-6410000 GCA_030340665.1 Neosalanx taihuensis | reverse complement strand
ATATACACACACACACATTTATCCACACACACACACATATACACACACAAACATTTATACACACAAACACATATACACACACACATTTGTACACACACACACACACACACACACACACACATATACACACACATACACACATACATTTGTACACACACACACACATTTATACACACACATTTACACACACACACATATATACACACACATTTTTACACACACACACATAAATACACAAACACAGTCCCACAGACTGTATATACAGATATGCACACACACACACACACACACACACACACACAGGTGGTCCACCCTAGATGAGTGTGCGGCTCACCTGTCCACACAGGGACTTCGTCCTCGCCTTCATCCACTTCCGGAAGCCCATCGTGGTGGCGGTGAACGGGCCGGCCCTGGGCCTGGGGGCCTCCATCCTCCCGCTGTGTGATGTGGTCTGGGCCAGCGAGCGAGCCTGGTTCCAGACGCCCTGCGCCGCCCTGCGCCTCACCCCCTCCGCCTGCTCCTCCTACACCTTCCCACAGATCCTGGGCGTGGCGCTGGTGAGCACCAGGCTGCTAACAGGCCCCCCCTGTCAGAGCCAAGCGGGAAAAGAAATTACCATAGGCTTTTTTTTCGTCTTCTTTTCTTTGGTCCGTTTGGAATCGTGGAAAGTGAGAAGATTTCGTGTGATGAGATTGTAGTTTAAATGAAGTCAAAGGCTCTTGCGTCATCAGCACCAGATTAGATCTAGTATCTCCAGGTGGGAGTCAGATGGCTCAACGGGTTAAGGCGTTGGCCTTGCGATCGCTAGGTTGTGAGTTCGAACCCCGGCTGTGGCTATGTGATGTTGTGTCCTTGGCAAGGCACTCCACTGTACTTGCCTCAGGTGGATTGTTGCTTTGGATAAAAGCGTCTGCTAAATGAAGCATTATTATTAGTAGTAGTAGTATCTAAGTTAAGATCCAACAAGATTTTCTTACTTAAAAACAAGACGATCACTCAGAGGTGCAGGTTTAGCATCCCAGCTCATTTTTAACCTAAAATAAATATACATCCCTGTTTTATTTATTGAGCTTTTGTCCTGACATGTTTTTTCCCGCCTTTGGCTGCGTATGTGATTGGTCCTCCTCTCTGCCCTTGTGCCCGCCCCCTCACTCCGTAGGCCAATGAGATGCTGTTCTGTGGGAGGAAACTCACAGCACAGGAAGCCTGCAGTCGAGGGCTGGTGTCACAGGTGTTCTGGCCAACCACGTTCAACCAGGAAGTGATGTTGCGTGTGAAGGAGATGGCCACCTGCAGCGCAGTGGTGAGTGAGATCTGGGCACACACACACACGCATGCATGTACACACACACGTACACACACCGTACACACACACACACAACTTGGATCACGTTTCTGTATAATTCAGATTTTTTCTGATACGCATGTGTGTGTGTTTGTGTGTGCGTGATTGTATGCCTGTGTGTGTGTGTGTGTGTGTGTGTGTGTATGACTGTGTGTGTGCGTGTGCATGTGTGCGTGCATGTGCACGTGTGTGTGTGTATGTATGTACGTGCATGTGTGTGTGTTTGTGTGTATGTATGTGCATGTGTGTGTGTGTGTGTCATGCTGCAGGTTCTGGAAGAGTCTAAATGCCTGATCAGGAGCATTCTGACGTCAGTCCTGGAGGAGGTGAATGAGAAGGAGTGTGATCTGCTCAAGCAGCTGTGGTGTTCCACCAAGGGTCTGGAAGCTCTGCTCAGCTACCTGCAGAACAAGGCCTACGAGAACTGATGTCCCGCCCCCTCCTCCTGCCCCCTCCTCCTGCCCCCTCCCCCCTGCCCCCTCGCTCTGCCCCCTCGCTCTGCTTCCTCCCTCTGCCCCGCCCGCCCCCTCCCCCTGCCCCTCCTCCCCACACACACCTTTAGAACCGGCCATGATTTTCCCCAGTTACCTGCAGAACAAACGTACGTGAACTGACCCTCCACCCCCCACCCCCACCCCCCCCCCCCCCCCCCCCTTTTCGCTCTAGTCCCCCGTCCCCCTCCCCCCCACTCCTTCAGAATCAGCCCTGGTCTTCCCCGTTACCCGCAGTATCCAAGTCCACCAGCAGGGGGGTAGCGCTTTGGTCTTCACATGCCGACGGGAACACCTAGACTGTTATCGTTCCTCTCCAGAGTTGAGTTCTCACCCGCGGACTACATTCCGTCTGCCTGATCGCTGACCGGCCGCGAGCGGTGCGCCTTCCTCCGCCGAGCACGAGGGTCAAAGGTCAAAGAGGGGCACCAGCTGGCAGACGGGAAGAGACAACGCCATTGGTCGCTCACTGGGAAACATTGGAATGCGTGTGCGTGCGTGTGTGTTTGTGTGTGTCTGTTTGTGTGTGTTTGTCTGTTTGTTTGTGTGTGTGTGTGTGTGTTTGTTTGTGTGTGTCTGTTTGTGTACGTCTGTCTACGGAGCCTAAAGAGATCACTGATTGTTTATAATCCAACTCTTTTGTAAACACTTTTAGTTTCTCCAATACAAATGTTATTTATGTTCGGTTGACGCTCCCTCTCTATTTGGTGGCAAAGTGCTGAGAGAGAGAGAGAGAAGAGAGACAGAGAGAGAGAGAGAGAGAGAGAGAGAGAGAGAGAGAGAGAGAGAAGAGAGAGCGAGACACAAAGAGAGAGAGAGAGAGACACACACACACAGAGAGACAGAGAGAGAGAGAGACAGAGACACAGAGAGAGAGAGAGAGAGAGAGAGAGACAGAGAGAGACACATTCCCCCCTCTTGTCCCCCACATGCTTTATGATAGGGGTCCTTAACCTCGGCCCCCAGGGCCCATTGTCCTGTTCTAGATGTTTCCCTGCTACAAAACACCTGAATGGACCATTAGGTAGCTCTGCAGAAGCCTGGTAATGACCCATTCATTAGAAACAGGTGTGAAGGAATCCTCTAAAACGTGCAGGACTTTAGGCCCTGAGGAACATGACCGATAGGATGCGTGGTCGGGTGGAACCTAAACCAATCACACTGCTCCCAGCTCGACACAACAGCCAATCAGGTGGATTGAGACAGGGAACTTCCAGGAAGTGTAGCGCTGTATGATTACTGTGACACACAGGAGAGCGTGAACGATCCTCTGATCCATGTTGGCAGGGGGGATGAACCGTAAACCCTCCTGCGGCCTAGAGGCTTTAGCTCAGTGGGTTATTACAGTTATGAATCATGCCCATCTCCTGGTTTTTACACCTGGATGGTCAACTTTTGGTAGCGTTTAAAGCGTGTTGTAGTCTGAAAAGTTCAGAGGATTATTTTGATATTACACCCTGCATTCAGTGCAATCGGTTGACTGTGTATTTTTGTAAAGCACATAATTATATAACTATAATATATATATAATTTGTTTTTGGTTCCAAAGTAATCAATCTGGTCTCTGCACTTTCTAGTGTTCTCTGTTGTTGATATGCAGTAAGGATGCAGTTCATGCATGTAATAATTGCTTCAGGAAACCAGAAATATATTCATGCCAGAGTTTGGTTAATGTTTGTAAGGACGTCTGTTTTGGTTGACCTAAAAAGTGAACATGTAGTTCTGTGAATGTTATTTTTTTTGGGGGGGGGTATAATTCAGGAAATCAATAGATAGTTTTTGCAAGTTGTACACATATATAAAAAACCGTGTATAGGCTGTTAAATTGTGTCATTGAATGCATGTATGATATTGTAGATACGTGTGTTGCCTGTCAAAATACTTTATATTTCAGGTTATGTTTTGTATTGCCATTGGTAGAAATGTTGCACAGTTTATTTTTGTATTTATTTGACATTTTGCGCCTTGGTTACAGGTTAGCGCAGGGGTGGGCAATCCTGGTCCTCGAGGGCCGCTGTCCTGAAGGTTTTAGATGTTTCCCTGCTCCAACACACCTGATAATAATGATCAGGCTTCCACAGAGCTTGATAACAACCTGTTGATTTGAATCAGGTGTGCTGGAGCAAGGAAACATCTAAAACCTTCAGGACATCGACCCTCGAGGACCAGGGTTGCCCACCCCTGGGTTAGCGCCATGGCAACCTGACTGTTTTGGCCACGTCCATCCTCTCCCACACGTCCGTCAGTTCTCTCAAACACCAAAACGAAAAACCCCCAAATCACACGAGATCTTTTAAAGACTTTCCTGTTCAGACCGTGATCATCATAGACATGTCTATGGTGACCATGGTGACCATGGCCCGTACGTAGCATGGAACATCCAAAAACTCCAGGAACCGCAAACGTCTGTCCTCGTCAGGGGCGTTTCTAGGATTGAAAGAAAGGGGGGGCTTAGCCCCTAAGGATGTGGAACAGCATTCTTTTTTTACTCATTCGGGGCTGCGGATATCCAATGTTTCAGACAGTTCATATATTGTCCATTTGTAAAACAATAGTTAAATAATAATAATAATAAAAAAAATAATAATAATTATTTGGGGGGGCTGAAGAACATTTTAGGGGGGCTTCAGCCCCCCTAAAACAGGGATAACGACGCCCCTGGTCCTCGTGTGTCGTTCTCATGTACGTTTAACGATAATTTATTTAACGATCTGTGAAAACGATTCACATGTTTTTATTTAACATAAACTTATATATGCGAGGGAAGGACTTGAATCAATCCAAAGATTTTTTTTCCCCTTGACTTTAAACTATTATAGACTATTATATATATTATCACCGAAAGCCATTGGAACTTTTTTTTTGAAATTTTGGGGAAAAGAGATGTCTTGCTGTACTGACAGCTACGAGCGAATAATCGGCCTTAATTTATCCTGTTTTAAATAATATTGTTAATTGTTATTCTGTTAATGATTTCTCGCTTGCAAGACTACATCCAATATTTCCCTTATTTATATGATACGATAAATTGGAGGATTATTTCACGTGTTAAGCGTCATCAGAAGTTTAAATTATGTAATATATTGGTGGTTGGAGTGTCTGTACCTGAACAAGGATTTATATCAAAATCACAAATGAATTTATATAATTTCACGTAATTTATTTTTAATTTAATACTCATGTAAAATTTGTTGAAGATGCATAATTGAATATATGTCTAAAAAGGCAAATTTTCTGTTGTTTTTGTGTTTTCTGTCCCCTCAGGCATCTCATTACCGTTTAGGTCAGGGGTCACCAATGCCGGTTCTCAGGGCCCACTGTCCTGACAGTTTTAGATGTTCCCCCCTTCCAACACACCTGATTCAAATAAAGGGTCATTATCAGGCGTCTGCTGAACTTCATAACGCCCTATGCCTTTGAATCAGGTGTGTTGGAGCAGGGAAACATCCAAATCAGGGGTCGGCAACCCTGGTCCTAGGGAGCCACTGTCCTGAAGATTTTAGCTGTTTCTCTGTTTTTGCACACCTGATTCTAATGGAGGGTAATTATGAGGCTTCCACAGAGCTTGATAACGACCCTTCATTAGAATCAGGTGTGCTGGAGCAGGGAAACAGCTAAAATCTTCAGGACAGTGGCTCCCTAGGACCAGGGTTGCTGACCCCTGATCTAAATCATGCAGGAGAGTTGCCCCTGAGGACCAGGGTTGGGGACCCCTGCTGTATAGCATGTTGAGATTTCCAGCTTGCTCTAAAGCAGTGGGGTCATCGTGTCATCGAGCGCCAAGAGGGTGCAGGTTTTCCCTGTCAACCAAGCACTACTCCAGCGGATTTTACTAACAAGTTCCTCTACTTCAGGGGAGGCCAACCCTAGTCCTCAAAAGCCACAGTCCTGAAGGTTTTAGATGTTTCCCTGCTCCAGCGCACCTGATTCTAATGACCGGTTCGTTATCAAACTCTGTGGAAGCCTCATAAATAGAACAAAAATAGAATCAGGTGTGCTGAAGCAGGGAAACATCTAAAACCTTCAGGACAGCGGCCCTCGAGGACCAGGATTGGCCACACCTGCTCTACTTAGTGAAATCAGCTGGTGTAGTGCTTGATTGATGTGAAAACCTGCACCCTCTTGGCCCTCGATGACACACGGTTTGACCCTGCTGCTCTACAGTCTCAAATCACACCTTTGGGTGCCTTAGAGGTCGTATATCTAGTGTCAGTGAGACGCTGTAACCTTACATTGTGATTGTGAGGGGGTGAGTTGATTTGAATAAATAACGTCAGTAATCTCCTCAGTTGCTGTGCGTTTGAACTGAAGTTTCTAAGTTGTACGACTCCAAAGATAGAAAGCCTTGAGACGCCGAGCATAGGCTAGGCTGTTGTCTTGTATTTCGCTATAAACACATCATTTTGGGGGGAACAAACTGAATTAAAAGCAAGTCATCATGGGCGGAGCTTACGTCCACGTATAAATCCTTTCAAGTGCAGTCTTTAGAATCTCTTGCGGGTTTGAAAAAGCAACGGTCTCAACAAACAACCTCGCTCACACGTTCCAGAGGCGATGAACAGTCTCGCCCTCAACTACTTCCTGTCTGGCGATTGGCCAGGAGGGGGGGAATCACGTTCACAAGCTATCATCACAGCTCCTTCCTGATGGACGAGGCCGTTAATTGATAGTGAGGGGGAGGTAATTGTTATTGTGGAAGGATCCAGAAGAATGAGCCAATGATCAGAAAAGACCCAGACTAACAGTCCAGATGTTTCCTCTACCCCATGGGCAGAGAGGAAGTGTGTGTGTGTGTCTATGTTTGTGGGTGTGTCTGTTTGTGTTTCCCTATGGGTAGAGGGGAAGTGTGTTTGTGTGAGTGCTTGTGCGTGTGTCTGTGTGTGTATGTGCTCCCATATGGGTAGAGGGGAAGTGTGTTTGTGTGAGTGCTTGTGCATGTGTCTGTGTGTATGTGCTCCCATATGGGTAGAGGGGAAGTGTGTTTGTGTAAGTGTATCTGTGTAAGAGCATGTGTGTGTGTGTAGCAGACGGTAGAGATGACTGATGTGGTTGACCGACTTCCAATCGACCACGGCCCAAAATAGCCCTCAGGTGTGCGGTACTCTGAAAGGGTTTCAGCTCCTCCCGATAACGGGCGCCATATCTCGGCCAGACGGGCTGGAGGTCTAGGACGAGATACGGCCCAGAGGGTCAAGAACGGACGCTTTTCATTTCACCCACAGACAGACGGTGTGCGATGACTGATGGATTTATTGACTGAAATTGTCCACCTTCCAAACCTTTAAAAAGAAAAACAGACCAGGAAAACCCTCACTTTGTTTCCTGTCACACTTTTATTCAAAAAGTGTTTGTGAATCAACGCACAAAAGGAAACATTCTTCTCAAAAAAGGTTATTATCCCCCCGTAGAGCAGAAGGGGTATGGCACTCGAGACTTGCCCCCCTGATAATGCAAATCAAACCCCCCCCCCCCCCCCCCCCCCCATGTGCGCCAATAAATAAAGATGACCAAGTCTCATATGTCTCCAGGGATACAGACAGAAACCAGGGTGCTCCAGGCAGCCCCAGGGACTCCTCCAGGCGTTGTACCTAGACCCAGCCACCATCCTGGGCATGACTAAGGCTACGCCTGCCCCTTTCAGAACGGCTCCTTTGGCCCTTCTTTCAGCCTCTTCTGCATGTCCTTGGCATGCTGTTTGCTGCGCTCCCTTCTGGCTAGAGCCTGAGGGGTGGACAGGGAGACACACTAAGTACAGGTGACGCACTGCCGCCACACATCCACGCATGCTTCCTGAAACACAGGAAATGATTCAGTGGTTGACTGCAGGGCCTGTACTACCAACCGAGATTCATGCAGTTGCAGAAACCCCTGGTTTAAACCTGAAGTGACCTCGTTAACGCCAAATCTTGATTCGTAGTACAGGCCTCTGATCAAGAAGGTCTTCACCACCACCAAATGTACATCGCTTTGGAATTGCCATTAAATTATGCTAAATAACGTTAGATTACCAGTAACACAATTGTTATTAATATTTACTATTACTATATTATATGATTATTATTATAATTTAGAAGCAGCCGTTACCTCCGTCTTAAGACACTCGCGCATGGCACGGTCCATGTCGTTACACGTGCCAAAGAACCTCAAGACGTTGTGCTGCAGAAAGAAAAGACATGGGCTCAGAACAGCGGTACTGTGAACTGTGTTAGCTGTGCTCTAGCTGAGTGTTAGCTGTGTGTTAGCTGTGCTCTAGCTGAGTGTTACCCATGTGTTAGCTGTGCTCTAGCTGAGTGTTACCCATGTGTTAGCTGTGCTCTAGCTGAGTGTTAGCTGTGTGTTAGCTGTGCTCTAGCTGAGTGTTAGCTGTGTGTTAGCTGTGCTCTAGCTGAGTGTTACCCATGTGTTAGCTGTGCTCTAGCTGAGTGTTACCCATGTGTTAGCTGTGCTCTAGCTGAGTGTTAGCTGTGTGTTAGCTGTGCTCTAGCTGAGTGTTAGCTGTGTGTTAGCTGTGCTCTAGCTGTGTGTTATCTGTGTGTTAGCTGTGCTCTAGCTGAGTGTTACCCATGTGTTAGCTGTGCTCTAGCTGAGTGTTAGCTGTGTGTTAGCTGTGCTCTAGCTGAGTGTTACCCATGTGTTAGCTGTGCTCTAGCTGCGTGTTACCCATGTGTTAGCTGTGCTCTAGCTGAGTGTTAGCTGTGCTCTAGCTGAGTGTTACCCATGTGTTAGCTGTGCTCTAGCTGAGTGTTACCCATGTGTTAGCTGTGCTCTAGCTGAGTGTTACCCATGTGTTAGCTGTGCTCTAGCTGAGTGTTACCCATGTGTTAGCTGTGCTCTAGCTGAGTGTTAGCTGTGTGTTAGCTGTGCTCTAGCTGTGTGTTATCTGTGTGTTAGCTGTGCTCTAGCTGAGTGTTACCCATGTGTTAGCTGTGCTCTAGCTGCGTGTTACCCATGTGTTAGCTGTGCTCTAGCTGAGTGTTACCCATGTGTTAGCTGTGCTCTAGCTGCGTGTTACCCATGTGTTAGCTGTGCTCTAGCTGAGTGTTAGCTGTGTGTTAGCTGTGCTCTAGCTGAGTGTTACCCATGTGTTAGCTGTGCTCTAGCTGAGTGTTACCCATGTGTTAGCTGTGCTCTAGCTGAGTGTTACCCATGTGTTAGCTGTGCTCTAGCTGAGTGTTACCCGTGTGTTAGCTGTGCTCTAGCTGAGTGTTACCCATGTGTTAGCTGTGCTCTAGCTGAGTGTTAGCTGTGCTCTAGCTGTGTGTTATCTGTGTGTTAGCTGTGCTCTAGCTGAGTGTTACCCATGTGTTAGCTGTGCTCTAGCTGAGTGTTAGCTGTGTGTTAGCTGTGCTCTAGCTGTGTGTTATCTGTGTGTTAGCTGTGCTCTAGCTGTGCTTTAGCTGTGTGTTACCTGTGTGTTAGCTGTGTGTTAGCTGTGCTTTAGCTGTACTCTAGCTGTGCGCTAGCAGTGTGTTAACTGTGCTCTAGCTGTGCGTTATCTGTGTGTTACCCATGCTCTAGTTGTGTGTTACCTGTATGTTAGCTGTGCTCTAGCTGTGTTTTAGCTGTGTTCTATCTGTGTGTTAGCTGTGTTCTATCTGTGTGTTAGCTGTGCGTGAGCTGTGCTCTAGCCGTGTGTTAGCTGTGCGTTAGCTGTGCTCTAGCCGTGTGTTAGCTGCGATCTAGCTGTGTGTTAGCTGTGAGTTACCCGTGTGTTAGCTGTGATCTATCTGGGTGTTAGCTGTGCTCTAGCCTTGTGTTAGCTGTGCTCTATTTCTGTGTTAGCTGTGCTCTATCTGTGTGTTAGCTGTGTGTTAGTTGTGCTCTAGCTGTGTGTTAGCTGTGCTGTATCTCTGTGTTAGCTGTGCTCTATCTGTGTGTTAGCTGTGTGTTAGTTGTGCTCTAGCCTTGTGTTAGCTGTGCTCCAGCCTTGTGTTAGCTGTGCTCTAGCCTTGTGTTAGCTGTGTGTTAGTTGTGCTCTAGCTGTGTGTTAGCTGTGCTATATCTCTGTGTTAGCTGTGCTCTATCTGTGTGTTAGCTGTGTGTTAGTTGTGCTCTAGCCTTGTGTTAGCTGTGCTCTAGCCTTGTGTTAGCTGTGCTCTAGCCTTGTGTTACCTGTGCTCTAGCCTTGTGTTAGCTGTGCTCTAGCCATGCGTCAGCTGTGCCCAGCTCACCTCCTTGTGGCACTGTTTCAACAGAGTTATCAGCTCATTACACTCATCTGTGTGCAGGTGAGGCGACAGGTCTGGGTGCATTCTGAGTTAAGGCCTTAAAACTCCAACAATACTGGTAAGAAAACAAACAACACACACACTGTTTGTAAACATGAGTAT
This sequence comes from Neosalanx taihuensis, assembly GCA_030340665.1. NCBI lineage: Eukaryota > Metazoa > Chordata > Actinopteri > Osmeriformes > Salangidae > Neosalanx > Neosalanx taihuensis. The sequence goes on along the minus strand of CM059295.1, from coordinate 6,399,834 downwards.
GTAGCTATGTACAGTTACAATATGTTACTTATATACTGTACATTTACATGCCCCAAAACTGTACATATGTGAGCATTAAAGCCAGACAGGCCATGGTTTTATGATGTTCCAGCCTAATAGGACTATTCTAAAGGATACTACATCCTCCCCAGCCCTCTCCATTCTGGGCCATGGTGATGAAGAGGTGATGAAGATGTGCTGTCTGCTAAACACTTACCTGGAAGGAGGGAATGACAGTGCTGGTTATGGAGGAGATGCACGTAAATGCTGCACATTTTACTCAGCAAAGATGTGCATAGCAGACCGTTAGAAGTGTCAAGCCTGACCTTTCCTCATTTACACGTTACTCGTCCCAAATCATCAGGAAACTCACGCTGTAAGTTAGACTAACTATCAAGTGAAGGTAGACTGTCTTACTAAGGTAAGTCAGTGATTTAAGGTAACTGACAGAACTTGCTCTCCTCTGGTGTGGTCCTGATCATACATGTGGGCCCGACACTGGATCTGTAAATAACTACGAATAGTTTGAATCACTCACCAGTTCAATGACTGTATCATTTGAGGGATTTCCACGAATTATTGGAGAACAGCAGCAGTGATCACAGATCACAGATCAGATCCAGACCTTCCTTTAAGAGTCACAACACTGAAGGACAAACAGCCTTTAACACGCGTGTTTGCCACTCAATGAGTTCAACGAGACGTTCAGAAGCTACTGGAAATACATTGATTGCAAAAATCACGGCATATCTTTAATTTACTGATGTTATTTCGAGACAGCAACACGCAATGTAAAAGAAAACACAGTCCAAACACTCAAACTTGGTAGCTATCCTGCCACTTTCATAACATCGATGGAAGCAGCTATTGAGAATCGTCATTTGATTGACAGCTCACAGTAACAAATGAACATCAGCGGTGGTTCGGTTATTATCCAATGAAATTGATTCTTTATCTTAAAAGGCGGGTCCTGCAACAGCTTGGTGATGAGACGACGTTGCATTGAATGACAGAACTGTATTATAACAGTCCCTCAATAAAATATAAAACACGAGGTTGCGTTTCAAGTCTGCCGACATAAATACACGATATATAAAACATCTTAAATCATCTTTCAAGTCTCCCTCTGTCGAGTAATTTGACAGAAGTTGAACTCCACTCCAGCAGGCGGCGACAAAACTCAAAACTAAGACAAGAGGAAATGAGGTCACAGCCTGTTTCTATTGGTCGGTTCAGTCTAGGGCGGTGAGTTTGGATTTTGATTTTGGCCAAACGAGTCGAAAAACTACTTTTGATCGTTTGTTCTCTTATTAAAGATCGACTGAAGTCACTTTTGTTGTTCGACCAGGAGTGAAATCATGGATGAGTCGACGATACGCATTTTACAAAAGCTGATACGTCAGATTCCTGCGCAGTCTTTACAGACGATGCTGAACAAATGGGGTCATTTTTCGAGGCAGCAAATCATGTCGCTGAACTTCAAGCTGTCAAAAGCTTTACTGACGGAGGACATCCTGATGCTGTGTGAGGTAGGAGGCAGAAACACAGACTGATGCTGTGTGAGGTAGGAGGCAGAAACACATCCTGATGCTGTGTGAGGTATGAGGCAGAAACACATCCTAATGCATTGCTGTGTGAGGTAGGAGGCAGAAACACAGACTGACGCTGTGTGAGGTAGGAGGCAGAAACACATCCTAATGCTGTGTGAGGTAGGAGGCAGAAACACAGACTGACGCTGTGTGAGGTAGGAGGCAGAAACACATGCTGATGCTGTGTGAGGCAGGAAGCAGAAACACAGACTGACGCTGTGTGAGGTAGGAGGCAGAAACACATCCTGATGCTGTGTGAGGTAGGAGGCAGAAACACAGACTTAGTGTAGAACTTGAGATCATCAGCTAGCTATACTTGCTAGGCTAGCTAAGTCTATTGCTTGTCTCACACACAGGTCAGTAGCACCAGTCACAGAGTTCTACTGTACTAGATGGTAGGAAATTAGCTGAGCTGTTTTTCCACTGTTATTACATTTACATTTATTCATTTAGCTGTCGTTCTCCCTGAGGAAAGAAGGGTGAAGTGCCTTGCCCAAGTACACAACAGCACGTAACCACAACCGGGAATCAAACTCACAACCTTCTGATCATGAGCCCAACACCTTAACCTGCTAAGCCACCTGACTCTGTTATTAAATTGGGATGAGACTTTACAAATATTAAATGTTTTTCAAATTTTAAACTTATCATCTTGACATCGATGTGGTCATATGGATGTTTGTCAACAACACTGCTGTTTAGTTTGAAAGTTTCCAGTCTTGAAGGCAGTGGCACTGTTATCTGAGTACCACTAACTGTCTGTACACGGTACAGAAATAATGTTCCGCACACTTATCTCCTTTTTTTATTTGAAGGAAAATGGCCTGACAGTCAAGCAGATCACAGAACTGGAAATGCTGTGTAAGTGAAATCATCATTCGCTAACCGAGTTTCCTGACTAGATTTTCTGACCTGTGCACGTGACCGGCTGTTTTTAACCCTTCGATGTTTCACCGCCTCTTCCTCTTCCTGTTTCAGACGTCATCGATAACCCTAACCATGGGATGTGGTATGCCTACCAGTTATTGGATGCAGTAGGTACGGTCACCTGTGCCCCTCCCCATCTCCCACGCTCCCAAACAAGTTAACCGTTTCGAAAATTCTCTTCTGAAAGCAGTTTCTCACCGTTGTTCATTTTCTAGATTAGATTAGATTAGATTCAACTTTATTGTCATTACACAGGTACAAGTCCAGGGCAACGAAATACAGTTAGCATCCAACCAGAAGTGCAAAACAGTTATTAACAACAGAATATAATAATATGGGTATACTCAGAATATACATATTATGAACAGTATAGACAGAATATACAGGGTATGTACAGATTCAATCAGGGTATGGACAGATTCAAATTAGACAAGCAGAAATTACCGGGTAGCATGTATATACAGGTAGGGCAATGATGCGAGTGCAATGATGCGATTGAACAAAACCTCTCTACCTCAAAACCTCTCTACCCAGACCAGACGCGGTTAATAGAGCTGACCCAGTTCAAGAAGAAGTTCAAACTCCACCTGAAGCAACTCATTAGTCATGTAGGAAAGAAATATGAAAATATATGTATTTGTTTGCTAAATATTTCCAACAATGACATGTTGCAGTAAGGCCCAATATGGTTGACACCCCTCTGTTTATCACCCCCCCCCCCCCCCCGCCTCACAGGTGTCTATCAAGATCAAAAAGCACACGGATGAGGCCGTCTGGATCCGTGTTGCCTGGGGCGACAGCTTCACTCGTCCGAACCACATGAAGCCCACGTACATCGTCCACCATCTTCAGACACCTTACGTCTTCCTGAGCAACTTAATGACCAAACACAGACCTCTGCTCAACCAGGTGAGGGGAGAGAACAAATCAAAACTATATTTCAAAACCTTTTTTTTTTTCTTCCTTAAAAACCTAAGATTTAGTAACGCATTTAAACAAATACCAATTTGAAGCTTGAGTTTTGTTTTAGTTTTTTGGGGGGGAATCTGAATTTTACTGTTTGATTCTGAACAAAATCTAAGCAGTCTGAGACACCATGCCCTCCCTGTCCCCTGGGTCCTAACTCCCCTCCCTGTTCCCTGGCTCCTGCAGGTGCTGGTTCTGGCTTGTGGGTACAGCTCACTGAAGGATGCTCAGCTCAGCGGACGCAAACTGACGGCCATCAGAGACTTACTGATGAGACAGTACCAGCAGGTAAGACTAGCTGACCTCACTGTGACCTCTCTCTGACCGCTCTGTGACCTCTCGCTGACCTCTCGCTCTGACATTATGTTTAAGTTAAAGAGTAAAAAGTTTAAGCATTTGAAATTTCAGTGTGAGGGTATGTATTCTACTGCTTAGTGATTGTTTGTGAACCCAGTTTCCTAGGTAAACATATCTGGTTACAAATGTTCTTTTTCTTGTACATTTACAGGTGTTTTCTACAAAGTACCAACAACACCCTTTCCAGGAAAATATCGCACCCCCAAAAAGTAGGTCATTTTAAGAGGAATTATATGGGGAATGTCCTGTACGAGTATGTATTGATAGACAAAGTTACGTGCTGTTGCGTCACTTAGACAACATAAAATGAAATAAAAATACACATGTTCTATTCATTTAAATCTTGTATCTGTTCCCAGATCCATACATAGAGAGAGAGCAAGCAGAACATGCCAGAAACAGACTTCATTGGGCCTCTGAGGCCTTCGGCAGCGGGAAAGTTCCTGAACTTCAAACAGCCATCTACAAGGTAACCCTTTCATTGTGTCCTGACATCTTCTAGACGACTTAGGCCATGATCCCCTAACTACAGCGTGCAGACTGGCTCGGACGGAGAGACAAGGGTGTTTATAGATTACAGTGAACCCTTGTTTTTCACGAGGGTTACATTCCAAAAAGAACCTGTGATAAGTGAAATTTGTGAAGTAGAAACCTTTATTTTTTTACAATTATTATACAATTAAATCCTCTATTATATATTAAAACCAGAGAACAAACCCTTTTTACAGGCCCAAGCATTTGTTTAACAAGTACTGTATACTGTGAACCGCAACTTTATTGATGCACAGGTTTGTGTTGGAGAGACTGTTTAGCCAATCAGAATGCAGAACATAATGCACGATGCAAATCCGTGAAGTAGTGAAACCGTGAAAAGTGAACCGTGATATAGCGAGGGTTCACTGTAACTCAGTGTTTCTAGGGGCGTGTCTGTGAGATGCTAAAGCAAAGCTCATTGGCTAGGGCAGGGGTAACCTATCCTGGTCCTCGACGGCCACTGTCCTGACAGTGTTAGATGTTTCCCTGCTCCAGCACACCTGATTCTAAGGGAGGGAAACATCTAAAACGGTCAGGATAGGGGCTCTCGAGGACCAGGATTGGTGAGTCCGGGGCTAGGGCATTTGAACTGTAGATCCAGAGGTTGCAGGTTCAAATCCCCCTGTTTGCTCTGGAGAAAAGCGTCCACTAAGTCAATGAGGCGACGTGAAAAGTGCGTTGACGTAGTCGTGCGTCTGTTCTCCTCTCAGCTGGAGACCAGGTTCAAAGACAACTCCAACCAAGTCATGACGGACAGAGAGGAACCTTTTAGATGTGTGGTGAAGTTCTCCAGCACCAACCTCCTGGAGTCTCTCAAACACTGCGTGTCCTCAGGTAAGGACATCTCACCCTGACAGACCTGCTGTGTGGAACACTGGAAACCCATGTAGCCTCTTTTAAGGAATGCACTTCCTTCAATGGCCACAAGAGGGGACACAATAAGTCATCATCATGAAGTCTGTCTGCAGACCGGCATGATTCTTCTGGTTTAGAGGCTGGATGTTTGCATGGGTTACATTATTTTACATTTACATTTAATCATTCAGCAGACGCTCTCTTATCCAGAGCGACTTACAGCAAATACAGGAACATTCCCCCCTGAGGCAAGTAGGGTGAAGTGCCTTGCCCAAGGACACAACGTCACTGAGCCACAGCCGGGAATCGGACTCGCAACCTTCCGATCACCAGCCCAACACTTTAACCTCTGAGCCATATGACTCCCCGGATTTTCCGTGGTATTTAACGCTTGTCGGCACCCGACGGTGAGGGCGTAGGTTTGGTCTCAGCTTTGGTGGGAACATTCTCTCCGCCCTTTACTTAGCAGCACAAAGGAGACAAAAAAAATATTGGTCGAGATAATTCTGTCATCTTAAGATGTGGGTGGGGACTAGTACGTAGCCCCCCACCCCCACCCCCACCCCCCCCCCACACCTAGACTGAAACCCATGACCGACAAAAATAAGGGATCATTTCTTCTCTCTTCAGTTAAACATGAACCTCTCAACATGAAAAAATTCAACAGTGTTACCTGTAGGAAAGCCAGCAACAATAATATATCTCACAGCGAGTTGAAGAATTTAAACAGTTACAGCTGACCAGCAAGAGCATTACAGTGCTTGATCATGTGTTGAGAGGTGTGCTTTGTCTTCAACAGGAATGGCCTCCTCCCCTGTCACACCTCTGCTCTCCTCCATCACTCAGAAAGGAAGAAACTATTTTGTCATCACAGACAAGGGCTTGGGCCCTCCATCACAGAAACAGCATCCACAAAACTGACATTTTAAATGCACGTTCCACCTTTCAGTCTATTGCTAACCATCGCTTATGTATTTTTTATGAAATGTAAGCATGCGTCATTTTGCCTTTTGCCATCCTGTCCCAAGGCTTTGTTTTTTAACTTAAGGTCATCATTACCGTCATACATATTCATATTGATTGTCCTTTAATGTAACAGGAAAATGTAATACATGTCTGTTTTTCATGCTTTTTAAAAATAAACTTATTACAAGAACTGATCTGAATTATAATTATAAATGTGATTATAATTAATCTTACAAGTTTATTCATGTTGATTGCTCCACGAGTAATCCTATATATTTGAGTGAGTTGCATCTATAATGAGTGTCAAGGTGGTTCTGTGTGAAGCAAACTCAATTTCAAACTGGTTCATTCAGCTCAGATTCAGAATCTGGAAGAATCGATGAGCTCAATCTCCAATCATGCTCCGCCCACAGCCCCTATGCCCCGCCCTCGCCCCGCCCACGCCCCGCCTACCTACCCGTATTCTCCCTCCACACTGCCGACGGTCTCAGGAACCGCGGTGGGTCGGTCGTCGAACACAAACATGGCTGCCTCTGCAACGGGGAAAACGCCAAACAACAACAGTAACGGTAACGTCTCATCCGTGAAACTAACCAGCATCGATGAAGCCGCTTCACCGCACAGAGAAATGATCCAGCCCTCCGTGCTGGAGCTGACCCAGGAGGTGCGGACTAACATCCTGTGCACGGTGCAGGGATGCGGGAAGATCCTGCCCAACACACCGGCGCTCAACATGCATTTGGTCAAGTCTCACGGAGTCAAGGTACTAAGGATGTCCTGTTAGCCGAAATAAGAGGCCCGACTGCGGGTTAAACTTCACTCAACTTACCGGTGAAGTGAATGAAGCTAATGTTTTTAGCATGCGTGGTTCTGATGAAGGGGGAAACAGCAAGTCATCAGCTAACATCAATAAGACTGACAGTGACACTTTAAATAACTAGATGGCTACAATCTTTCAAAAGGATAGTTGGTAACCAGGATCTAATTGAACCTTTAATGTCTAGATCTATCCTGACAGCAGTCCAGCCCTCCTCTGTCCTGCCCGGGTTAGCTGGCCTGGCTACTTACTAGGCTGGTCCAGTACTAGTACAGGTTTAAATCAGATTAGTGTGAAATTCACTCATCATCCGCCTGTGTGTTGATAAGATTAGCCAAGTATAATACATGACATGATGGTTTGCATTCAGATACGGACTTAAGTTTATTTCAATGGGCAGTTTTGCACTGGGGGCCATTCATTTTGAATGAGTTACCTGGTTCTGAATGCCCGGAGAGGTCATAAGGTCATGATCAGTAGTTTGGTGTCTGGATCATGTTTTCACCAGGTGAATTCACCACACAGTGGTCAGTCACTTTATTTCCCAGTCACTGTCCCTCTCAGGTTTCAAGAACATGATGGGAGTACGTTCCAGTTTCCAAATGAAAGGGTCTCTGTCTTTGGGACGGTCATTTGTCCAAACTCTGACTACGCTCATTGTTATAAAGGTGAATATTTGCATTTCAATCAGGACTAGCAACCAGCAGTGTGTCATGTAGCTGCTGAACACCTCTGAATAGACCAGATATCACCAATCCTGGTCCTCGAGGTCCGCTGTCCTGACAGTTTTCAATGTTTCCCTGCTCCAGCACACCTGATTCAAATAAAGGGGCATTATAAGGCTTCCACAGAGCTTGATAACGGCCCATTCATTAGAATCAGGTGTGCTGGAGCAGGGAGACATCTAAAACTGTCAGGACAGTGGACCTCGAGGACCAGGATTGGTGATCCCTGGAATAGACCCTTTTCCCTTTAACGAAGGTCTATTCGTTTCATGGTGAACTATGTTATTGACCAGGCGATCTGATAGTTCCGTGCCTTAGCCTGTGAAGATCAGTATCCAACACGGGGCCTTACAGAGGGGAGTCCAGATGGCTCAGCGGTTAAAGTGTTGGCCTTGTGATCGGTAGGTTGCGAGTTCGATTCCCGGCTGTGGCTATGTGATGTTGTGTCCTTGAGCAAGGGGCTTCACCCTACTTGCCTCAGGGGGATTGTCCCTGTACTTGCTCTAAGTGGCTTTGGATAAGAACGTCTGCTAAATGAATGTTTATTTATTATTTATTTAAACAGCGTTGAGTAATTGTGAGGTTTTAGAAATCCTTGCTTGTGTTCAGTGTGAGTGGCCTGATAGCTGGGGTGAGGTCATGCCAACCCCAGTAACAACTACAATGTGATATTCCTCTGGTTCATACTGGATGACCGTTTAATGGAATTATTCACGCAGTCAGAATGAGATATGATTCAGGATATCGCACTGACAGTTATTAATGCAGTTCTGAAAGTCTTTCTCCAGTCAGCTGAACTGCTATGCAGGCGCAGTGTGTGTGTGTGTGTGCGTGCGTGCGTGTGCCTACGCAGATAAGATCACGGCGTCAGCCCTCCAGCAGGATAAAACAGGCAAGCCGGCTGATTAGCAGCTTGTGGCTCCGTCCAGGAACAGCCTGGCAGTGATACTGTGATGTGGGTGGGAGTCAGGTGGCTGAGCGGTGAGAGAGTCAGGTTAGTCATCAGAAGGTACCCGGCTGTGCCAACATAACATTGTGTCCTCCTCGGGCGAGGCACTTCACCCTATTTGCCTCAGGGGGGGGGGATGTCCCTGTACTTGCTGTAAGTCGCTTTGGGTAAGAGTGTCTGCTAAATGTAATGTACTGTGTTCCGTGTGTTGCCCTGCCCAGGTCTCATATACGCTGTAAATTTTTAATCGGGCAGAACCCAAGCATGTCCGTCTGCCTGTCTGTCTGCCTGTCTGTCTGCCTGCTTCAGTGTTTTCATGTTCCTCTGCGCCCCCTGGGTCTATGTGATGATCCCAGCGTGTCATGGAGAGAGCAGAACAGAGAGAGAGAGAGCAGAACAGAGAAAGAGAGAGAGAGAGAGAGAGAGAGAGCAGAACAGAGAGAGAGAGAGAGAGAGAGAGAGAGAGCAGAACAGAGAGAGAGAGAGAGCAGAAGAGAGAGAGAGAGAGAGAGCAGAACAGAGAGAGAGAGAGCAGAAGAGAGAGAGAGAGAGAGCAGAAGAGAGAGAGAGAGAAAGAGAGAGAGAGCAGAACAGAGAGAGAGAGCAGAACAGAGAGAGAGAGAGAGAGAGCAGAACAGAGAGAGAGAGCAGAACAGAGAGAGAGAGAGAGAGAGAGAGCAGAACAGAGAGAGAGAGAGCAGAACAGAGAGAGAGAGAGCAGAACAGAGAGAGAGACAGACATTGTGTTTGCTCGTCCCGGAACAGACAGCCAGACTGGATGTCAACCTTGCTCCTCTCCAACGTCTCTCCTTTCATCGCTCACCGGTGGGGGGGGGGGTCTGACGGGGCGAGGAGGTAGCTGAGGGAGGGGGAGACCGAGCTCCGGGCTGAGCACACACAGCAACCAGACCCCTCAGTGAGGGTGTCTGTTCAGCCCCCTCCTCCTTCGACGCTGCTCAGAGACAGGGTGACCTTGGCCTGGATACTGGGGAGGGTGTTTGTACGCTGGTTATGCCTCATAAGATCCCTGCGGACTCTCTCAGTCTCATCCCTCGCTCAGCGTCGGAGCTGTACTCTTATATAATACGAATAAGGCAGATTGAATACGGTATCCATTGCAGTGGAACTGCAAGGGAGAGGCATGCTGAACTCAATGGAAAAGTGAGCAGTGTGCGCCGTTTGGCTAATTCCATTTCTTCTCGCTGCCTTTTGGAGCTAGCTTTCCCACACGAACAGGGTTGTTATGTAACGTGTTCCCAATGTATCACCTTTTCTTTGTGGTCTGTGTGTGTGTGTGTTTGTTTGTTTGTTTGTTTACTTGAGGTAATTGGCTCTGGTTGTTAGTCTTTAGTTTCGTCTCTGCTGAGAGTCAAGTGGCTGAGCGGTTAGGAAGTCGGGCTGGTAATTAGAAGGTTTGAATCCCGACCGTGCCAACATGAAGATGTGTGCTTGGGCAAGGCACTTCACCCTACTTGCCTCAGGGGGAATGGACCTGTACTTGCTGTAAGTCGCTCTGGATAAGAGCGTCTGCTAAATGTACGTATGCTGGTTCATCAGTTTGCCAGTGGGAAACCCTGCTTAACATTGATGGACATGTGGATGGATGTTGCCAGGTTGATTTGGTGAAGGGAACTCCTTACAGTCAACTGCATTATTTAACGTCTTTCTCTCCCCTCTTCTCCTTCCTTCCCTCTTCTCTAATCTCCTCATTTATCCACTCCTCACCTCCCCTTCTCCTCTAATATCCTCATCTCTTGGCCTCTTCTACCCCCCCCCCCCTCCTCTCTTCTGTCCTCCCCTCCTCTCCCTCCTCCCCCTTCTTCTCCAGGATGGTCTCATCAACCCCACAGTGAGGAAGCATCTGAAGGGGAGTCAGAAGCTGTACTGCTGCCCCATCGAAGGCTGTCCTCGAGGCCGGAACCGCCCCTTTTCTCAGTTCTCCCTGGTCAAACAGGTACTGTTCCTCTCAGATCCCTCTGGTCAGACAGGTACTGTTCCTCTCTCAGTTCTCCCTGGTCAAACAGGTACTGTTCCTCTCAGATCCCTCTGGTCAGACAGGTACTGTTCCTCTCAGTTCTCCCTGGTCAAAAAGGTACTGTTCCTCTCAGTTCTCCCTGGTCAAACAGGTACTGTTCCTCTCAGTTCTCCCTGGTCAAACAGGTACTGTTCCTCTCAGATCCCTCTGGTCAGACAGGTACTGTTCCTATCTCAGTTCTTCTTGGTTAAACAGGTACTGTTCCTCTCTCAGTTCTCCTTGGTTAAACAGGTACTGTTCCTCTCTCAGTTCTCCTTGGTTAAACAGGTACTGTTCCTCTCAGTTCTCCCTGGTCAAACAGGTACTGTTCCTCTCAGTTCTCCTTGGTTAAACAGGTACTGTTCCTCTCTCAGTTCTCCTTGGTTAAACAGGTACTGTTCCTCTCAGTTCTCCCTGGTCAAACAGGTACTGTTCCTCTCAGTTCTCCTTGGTTAAACAGGTACTGTTCCTCTCAGTTCTCCCTGATCAAACAGGTACTGTTCCTCTCAGTTCTCCCTGGTCAAACAGGTACTGTTCCTCTTAGTTCTCCCTGGTCAAACAGGTACTGTTCCTCTCAGTTCCCTCTGGTCAGACAGGTACTGTTCCTCTCAGTTCCCTCTGGTCAGAAAGGTACTGTTCCTCTTAGTTCTCCCTGGTCAAACAGGTACTGTTCCTCTCTCAGTTCTCCCTGGTCAAACAGGAACTGTTCTTCTCTCAGTTCTCCCTGGTCAAACAGGAACTGTTCTTCTCTCAGTTCTCCCTGGTCAAACGGGTACTGCTTGTGTTCCACTTACACACAAAACCAAATCAAAAATCAAATTGATTTGTGTAACCTTTTGTAAGAAGCAGAGGACAAGGTTGTAAAGCTTCTCATCACTCTACCCTCGTTCCCTGCTAACGATCCCTGCTAACATTCCCCGTTGACCCTCCCGGTTACCATTCCCTGTTTCCCTCTGCGCTTTGCCAAGCGGTCTGTTCTGTTGTGTTCCGTCTCTCAGCACTTCATGAAGATGCACGCAGAGAAGAAACACAAGTGCTCTAAGTGCAGCAACGGCTACAGCACCGAGTGGGATCTGAGGCGGCACGCTGAGGATTGTGGGAAGACGTACTGCTGTACCTGTGGCTGTCCGTACGCCAGCAGGGCGGCGCTGTTGTCTCACATCTACAGGACAGGACACGAGGTTCCTACTGAACACAGGTACGGACGGTTAGAGTAGCCTTTTTATGTCAAACCATGTAGAAGTAAATCAAAATCCCAAATATTGTTTATGAACTGTATTTGGTGTATTAGGGTCTGTATTCTACCCTAAAATATAAGTTTATTCCATTAGATTTATTTATTTTTTAAGGTTGAAAAATATATGAGATTTCCTATTTATAAAAGAAATTATGAAAAAAAAAATCTTCTAAATTGTCAGTTTTGAAAAGTATCCCTAGCAAAAGTACTGCATTTCTACAGCGTAATCATTTAGTATTCATGTATTTTAAATGATGCAAGGTCTGAGAGAGTCATGAATACTTTTACTGTCACAGGTACCCGCCTGTGAAAAAGCGTAAAATGGAGAAGCTGATTGGTGGAGCCGCGAAGGTGAAAGCCAGCGATTGGCCGTGCCAACAGACGAGCTCCGACCGCCATCTCTCCTTGTCCTCCGACGTCCTGGATCCCGTGAAGCACCCCTCCAACCCCCCCAGAACTTTCCAGAAGGTTCTCCTCCCCAAGCCTAAGGTTGCCGTAGTGAACGTGCCGGTCATCCAGCTGGCCCACCTCCCCGTCCTCCTGCCCTCTGACAGCGGGGCGCTTCGCTCCGTCGTCCTGGCTGTGGACAGCCAAGGCTCCCTCAGCACCCTCCACCTGCTGCCCCAGTCCATGGCGGCAGTGGTGCCCCACCTTGATGCCAGCACGCTGGGCTTTCGGGGCAGCATGCAGGCGTCCCGCTCAAGCCTGGGGCCAATCAGCACAGGGGTGCAGGTTAGCCTGGAGCCGGTGGGGCTAGCGGACGACCCGGCCAGCTGTCTGGGGGGGCAGAGAGGGAGAAGTACCTCCACCAACATCCAGACAGACATATCCTTCCTGGCCAGGGAGGCTGTGGGCGTGGGGGGGCTGGGGCCTGGGGAGCTTGGGCCTGGGGGGATGGGGCCTGGGGGGCTGGGGCTTGGAGGGGAGTCATCAGTGTCCTCCTGCTCCCAGACAGACATCAGCGTCAGCTCCCAGGTTCTCCTGCCGGTCAGCGTGGAGACCCAGACCTTCTCCAGGACCAAAGCCACCTCCACCATCGCGGCCCAGACAGACTGCCACATCCTGGGCCAGCTGGTGTCGTCCTCGCCCCCCTCCACCACCAGGCAGACCCAGAACAGAGACCAGGAGAGGGCTCAGTTAGACCAGGCCTGCTCCCACCTGTTCCACAACGACTCCCTCAGCGTCTCCACCCAGACGGCGCTGCCCGACGACACGTTCCTGAGACACCCCGGCGACGCCTCGCTCGCCGCTTCGGGCCACCACGGCCTCTACAGCGAGCAGGAGGAGGAGGAGGGAGGGAAGTCGACGGGGGGGATGTGTTTCGGCGTGCAGAGGGACGAGCTCCAAGCGAGCAGCGTTGCCGACAACCAAACCCAGACCATGGCGCTGATCAACGATCTGGCCAACATCCTGTCCGACAGCATGGCCGCCCACCAGGGTCTGACGGACGGATCCTCCGGCTCCTCCGCCCCGCACGCCGCCATCGACTTCGACTTCGAGGAGTTCCTGAACGCCGTCCACATCCAGACGCAGACGGAGGAGAGCGATCTGGTCGCGCCCCTGGAGTCGCTGGACACTCACACCCAGACGGACTTCCTGCTGCTGGAGGGGCTCTCGGCAGCGGGCGAGGGCGAAGGTCGCAGCGACCTGGAGCTGGAAATGTTCGACACGCAGACGCAGACCGACCTGAACTTCCTGCTGAGCGCCGGACCCGGACACGTTCCCCTAGGGAACATCCTGCGCCAGTCCAGCTTCTCCATGAGCACCGAGTCTTCCGACAACGAGACCCAGACCGACCTCCCTCCTTCGCCCCCCTGCCCTCCGCACCCGGCCCTCCCTGCTGGAGACCCCGCCAGGCCTCTGAGCACCACGGAGACCCAGACGGCGAGCGGGTCGTCGGAGAGCCTCGGACACCTGTTCCTGACCAGCAACGAGACCCAGACCGCCATGGACGACTTCCTGTCAGCTGACCTGGCCTGGAATGTGGAGTCTCACTTCAGCTCTGTGGAGACTCAGACCTGCCAGGAGCTGTTTAGTCTCTTTCAGAACCCGAACAAACCCAACAGCTGAACCCCCCTCCCTCCCTCGCCCCCCCCTCCCTCACTCTCCTCATACATGACAGGTTGCTGGTGTCTGGTCTCCCTCCCCCCCCCCCCCCCTCCTCAGCGTGGTTAGGACAGCTTCTGGCCCTCCCCTGGACAGACCCCCTCCCCTCTACAGGAGTCAGGAGGGACACGCCTCAGCCTAAGAACATTCCACTGCGGGGGGGGGGGGGGGCGAACATAAGACAAGTAACAACAATATTAATATAGCACTTTATTAGTCAACACGCATGATTACCCCTCCCACGCGCACACACACACACACACACCTTGGCAGTTCACACGTTTATTTGCACATGAGATGACGTACTACAACGTGCGTATTTTCTCTTGACATTTTCGGTGTTATTTCAACGTTTCATAGCACGAGCATTTCCGCTAGCTGTCTCGCTCGCTGTACAGAGAGAAAGCTGGGTACGTCATCCACTGGACGTCACACACAGCGTTGAAGATGGGACTGGGATTTGTAGTCTTGTAAAAAAAAAATCACCCCTGCTGGGTCACTATGTTGAACTTCTCGGGGTCAGTCAGTTAGCCAGCGCTAGCAGATAGCGCTGTCATTGTCGGTGATTTCTTCATCAGCAGGCTGTCAGTGTATAGGCTGCATCAGAGGTTCACTGTGTGGGTAACACCATGCTGTTTTAAACCCGGCAGATGGCCTAGATCTAGGATAAGATACGCTATCGTCACTGTGACTCTGCTGCGTTCACGTGTTCAATAACATCATCCAGGCCTTGCTGGGGGTCCGACTGAAATTGTTATTCCGTTCACAGAATAAACTCCCGACTGTTAACCTGATGGGATGGAGGAATGTGGGGGGAGGAGTTTGCAGATATTGTCTTGAACTTGTTACTGGAAAACCATTTGTGTTGTCGTTCCTAAGTACTATAGTCACCTCAGTTGGACCATTCTGATTCCCAACCTTTTTCGAGGACGCTGCAACCTGGTCATTGAATGTGAACTCCTAGAAAGAGATCCCACGTTATAAAGTCATTAGATTTTTGGTTCTGTAGGTGCCTTACAGTTATTGTTTGGGGTTATGTATTTTGATGGTTTGTGTTGGTCAGTACCCTCAAAACTTTGAGCTTTAAGAGGAAGAAATTAAGATGATCTTGATCCAGATTGTTTTGGATGTAGTCTAAACCAGTGGTCCCCAACACTGGTCCTCAAGGCTCCACTGTCCTGCATGTTTTAGATATTTCCCTGCTCCAACACACCTGATTCAAGTAAAGGGTCATTAAGAAGCTTCTGTTGAGCTTCATAATAGCCCGTTCTTTTTGAATCAGGTGTGTTAGAGCAGGGAAACATCAAAAACGTGCAGGACAGTGGAGCCTTGAAGACCAGGGTTGGGAACCACTGATAAACAATGGAATAACCACTATAGTTTTTGGTTATGTTTAATTGGCATGTTTCAATCTTTGATTCTTTTTGTTTTCCAACAGGTTTTCTGCTGCATGATCTGTTAGAATGCCTTTGATGATTTGTATTTATAACTTTATGATGGCGTTGTGTCATGGTTCTGAGTGCTATGCAGTATTCAAACGGTCCGTAGATTATTTTACAGTGCAGGATGATACTCTTGAAACTTTTTACATAGTAACTTGCAGAATGTACGTTACACTGTGCCCAATATTACCTTGGCTGTGTTTTGCACTGTGTCCTAAACCATTATACAGGACTGATTTCTTCTTGAAATGTATAGCCTTTAATTTTCAACCTCCTTATTTCAACTGTTCATGTATATGTATTATTATATGGAAAATACTACTTCTAATTTATTGTTCTTTGATTGGGTCAAAGTTTCGCCGGTAAAAGGAAAAAAATATGCCTTTAGAACTGTGTAAAGTATCTTATACGGTGTAAAGTTCACGTGCTTGGTGGTCTTTATTTCTCGGTATGGAGAGCGTGCGATGCAACCTCTGCCAAGATGGCGTCTACAGTTCTGTCGATCTGCTGCTTTTGTTTTCAATGTTGTGTTTCTGTTGCGTAAATGTACAGAAGATATTTGTTTCCAGTCAAAGCTATGCTGCAGACGCTCTCAATAAATAACTGAAATTAGTGTTTTGTACCGTAAATGGGGGGGTTAAAAAAGTTTTACGTATAAATGTCAGTCTATCCATATAACTTCTAATGAGCCAGGATTAATTTAGCAGTTTAGCATCGATGGAATTCATATTTTATTATATTTGAACCGTTTAATCAACAGCTTGATCATCCCGTGCACAAAGATCAACTCAACACGCCGTTTCCAGGTAAGCTCCCACCACAGCCTCCGCCCCCTCCATGTCACTTGTCTGGCTGCTAGACGTCAGTGTCGTTAACCTGTAACAGGATGCCGTTTCCACAGCCTCACCTGCCTCGTTCACCGGCCGATCACAATCACAGACGTGTCATCCGATTCCCAGAGACGACCGCGTGTAATCAGTTCCGTAGGGGGTAGGAGGGGCGGTGTAACGGATCATTTGGCAACGGTTCACGTCTTGTTAGAGGCTGTAGAGTGGAACTCGTGAGGGGGGTGGGGGGGTGGGGGGGTGAGGGGCACGGCCACCGACGAATAGCAGACGGTGGGAGCTGAACGTGCTGAGATCCACAAGCAGGAAGCCACGGGCGGGCTAGCTGAGGTAGCTGGGTTGCTAGGTAACTAGAGAGGCACTTGTGACCGCCAGCGCAGGGAAGCGTTAGAGCCCGTTCAAAAAGCACAACCAACTAGGTCAGAAATACCAGGGAGAAGCTGGTGGAAGATAAACAGAATATAACCAGATGCCATCGTGCTCCAATCCCCAAATTTTCTCTTTCCAAATTACTAATACTAATACTTATACCATACTATATGGATGTATAGTATTCACCTTAGTACGTATTAATTTAGTATAGATATTTGGGTTCATCACAAAAAATTAGCTGATTCTGCATCTGTTATTTGATATATTGTCAAAGGTTTTGCTATGACAACCAAAATTCAGCTGTAAACTCCAATCTCATGTACAGCTAAAGCTGCACCTTGTTATGGAAAAAAAAAATCATTCTGACATGTATCTGACTGTATATCATGCTTAACCCATGCCTGTACTGAGTTCAACTGAATTCAGTAAAGCTTTGAATACATTTATACAGGCCAGACAGGTTGACTTTAATCAACACAGAGGCCAAGCGGATGTGTTTTTATAGCAGTCTGTGAGAGGAGACCGGGATTCGAACCCGTGTCCCCATCAAGGTGGGCAGCTGGGGCTGAACATGCCTCTCGTTCTTGGGCTTTGTCCCAAACACGAGTCTGTGTGCGCTGGAGGTGCGGGGGTCCTGTCTGACGTGGCCCCCCAGAGGGCAGGGGGGGCGGGCCAGCCCCAGAAGAGGTGCTGCTGGCCTCCGGTGGAACTGGAGGGCAGAAAGCAGGCCGTGGCTCTGTGTGGTTGCCAGGTATGCTGAGGCGAGGGCAAGGTGGCTGCTCTCTGGAACCCAGCCTGCTCTCATCTCCTCTTCTCTCTCCGCACCTCCGCTCTCCCCTGCGGTGCCGGTTGAGGCGTCTTCCTCCCACAGCGGCCCCTCTCTGTGACCCGACGCAGGCTCTGCCCTCCTGGGGAGGCCAGGGGCCCCGGAGAGCCTGGTCTGGATCGAGGCCCGGACAGGAGGCAGGATAGAGAATGTGTTGATGATCAGCTTCATGTTTCCTCCCCTCTCCTCCGGCTGGGGGGCATCAGACACCTCCAGGAGGAGGGGGGGCCTGGAGGGGGGGCCGGCCAGGGGCGGAGGCGGGGACAGACCCTCGCTGAGTTCACCCCCCCTGTCCTCCACCTCCTCCGACGACAGCTTGTCTCTGACGGAAGGCTGCTGGGAGGTCTTGTTCAAGCTCGGCTGCCTAGGAGACACAGGGGCCTCCGTGTCGGAGGACGGGTCGATGACCGGAGGAGGGGGGCTGGAGGAGAGGGGGGGCCGACCACAAACAACAGGAGGTTCCGAAGGAGGGGCAGGAGGGCGACAGGGGAGCGAGGGACTGCGGGAGACAGCACATGGGCTCCAGCGGACAGCAGAGTGCCGGTTGTGGGGCACGTAGGTGTGTCCAGGTCTGAAGGACGGAGGGCTGTCCTGGGGGTCACAGCGAGGGGCCCCAGAGTGGGACACAGGGGTGTGGGGCCCCTTCTCAGGCCCTGGGGGCTCACAGAGCTTCAGGTCGGCACACAGGAGGCAGTGGTAGTCTGCAGACTCTGTGGTGCGGCCGGGTCTCCCTCTTCTCAGGGGTTGGAACAGGCAGGAGAGAGGAGGAGAAGGACCCCATCCCTGGACCTACCACCACATCAAACACAACCGAGAGACAGACAGAGAGAGATCTAAATATATTTTTTTTTATACTTTATGGGGTTATCTTTCAAATCGATTACCAGTTTTTGTACGTTTAAATGTATCCGGTGTCATACAAGATGATTTGACAGATCAATGCACATGACTGCCTTCCAAATGTATTTCTTTATGTTCTATTTCAGATATACAGTAGTTCAAAGGAAAAACCACATATTTCACTAAGGAAGATCTACAGCGTGTGCTGACATCAGTGAGAGTGGATCAACTAGGAGAGACTCACAGCTTCTTCCCAGCCGCTGAGGGATTCAAGCGTCTCCTTGTCGTCGTAACAGATGTCTTCGCTGATGTCCAGTAAGACGCTGACATGTTCTTTATCTCGCTGTTGACTCTGACTTTGTTCCCACTCCGTTTCGTTAATGGTCAAACCTTGTTCGTCCACCTGTGCAGGTGCCTGGGTGAGATCCGCTGACATGTCTGAGATTATAAACCGATGAATGACGTCTGTTGGCGTGAAGCACAATCTACTAAAGTAAGTGTAAAATACATTTATCTCGCTATAAAACAACGCGGTTATACCTTCAACTGCTTTCAAACCCGACCGTTGAAGTCTAATCTAGGCTGGTGATTGACATTGTGCAAACAGCGGATGTCACATATTAACACTGTTTAAACTAACAACACTGTTTACACTAACACACTACGAAGTTTACGAGAGTGAGTGAAGGAATTCGAACCATCCGCACCTGTCAAAGTCCTGCAGGCAAAGTCCTTTTCTGATTGATCTTCCTCACCGTGAAGAGGAAGACGCGCTCATGTCGATGATCCCTAAAGCAAGATCAGCGGCCCTGCAGAGTCATGAAATATTCATCACGGTTTGGCGACTCACAAAAACAAGATCAAACAAAAGATGCAGAACAACCCGCGAGAACTGTTAGGAGTTAAGGCAGCTCGCCGTTGTCTTGGCAACTACGCAACAAAAGGGGCGGAGCAGGCTAGATGGGACGTAGGCTCGTGGAAAACGGGAGGGGGCGTGAAGGCGCACGCGAGGTGAAATACAAAGATGGCAAGAATTTACCTTATTGTGATGATCACGTGTCAGTGTGCTATTTCGCAGATCATGTTTCGTGATTGAGCCACCGAATTGCGAAAGGTTTTCTTCATGAGTTATCGTGACACGAGAGGCCAAAATATGTCTGGCTTTTAGAAATGAAAAGAAAAAAAAACATTGGCAATTAAGGTCTATATTTCTGCGTGCTTTCATATCAAAAGGCCGTTTATTGTATTTTATTTAATCAGCTGCCACACTATAATTTGACCTTGTATGCTATTGTGTGTTTGGCCTTCTAAAATGCATCCTTCCTCGTTCTTTAAGAGGAAACTGCATACTTGGCTACCGGCCATAGCGGAACAGCCGGTTTAGAACGTCGCGTTCCAACCAGCCACAGAGCTCGTGAGGTGCAGACTTAAAGCCATTCTCCTACATCGAGACCTGCACGACGATGACGCTCGCTCTGCACCAGGCAGCACACTTTTAAAAACGTGACTCTCGTGCGCCCATCCCGTCAGAAACGTGCATCCAAAGGATCCCAGTTTTATTTCGTGTCTTTAATAAAGTACGACGCGTGCGCGCGTGTGAATGGATTTTCCTAGTGACTAGACACAGATGGGAGTCGAACCATAGGGTACATGACCGTGCGTGCGTGCTGCAAACCGTTTCGCTTCTCGCCTATTGGTCCAGGACCCCCTCTCTGTCAGCCTTCTGACGCAGGGACACCGCCTGTCCGTGATTGGGATTTGGACACCTGACCGATTTTTTTTCCTCCCGTTACCCGTTTTCTTTCCTCACGACCGCGGTTCCGCTGCAGGGACTCTCTCGCTTGATGGAGACCTTGGAGTCAGTGCGCCCAGTTGCAATCATGCTGCCTCCCAAGAACTGCCTTCCGCGGAACTACAGCTGCATCGCCGGGCTGTTCGGGAGCTTGGCTGCCCCGAACCCGATGCTGGAAGACGGGGAGGACTTGGAGTTGATGAACGGCACCTACGAGCCCATCGAGACCCCGGTGGTCGACGAACGACCGAGGGGTCGTGAAATCTCCCTCAAACCGCCGCAGAGTCCGAACCTGCGGCGGAGATGCACGTCCTTACCCACCCCCATCGAGAGAGCCAGACTGGAGATATCGCGCAGCCGGAGCCCAACCAGCGAGAAGAAGGTCCGTTTCGCGGACTCCCTGGGCCTGGAGCTGATCTCCGTGAAACACTTCGACGACACGGACATGCCCGAGGTCCCCGAGCGCATTCTAGCCAAATTCCCCAGGGGCCCCCTCCAGCTGAACGACCTCGATAAATTCCCCAGGCAACCCAACCGGTCGGTCTTCATGGAACTGCAGTTCTCCAACCCGGGAACGATGCCTGGATTCGAACAGAAGGTGCGAGAAGTGAAGGTGCTGCTGGAAACGGTCGAAGCAGACGAATTCAGCTTGTCTGGCTTCGTCCGCGTGTTGAACCTGGCCTTTGAGAAAAGCGTCTATCTGAGGTATTCTCTCAACAACTGGATCACGTTCATGGACAGCCTGGCGTCTTACGTGCCCAACTCGAGCGACGGCGTGACGGACCGGTTCTCTTTCAAGATCATCACGCCGACCTTTCTGTCGAGCGGAGGAGGAACAACGCTGCAGTTCGCCATTAAGTACTGCGTGGGGGGCGAAGAGTATTGGGACAATAACAACGGAAACAACTACAAAGTTCGCCGCCACAGGTTCAAGATGTCCCCGCCGCGGGAGTGGGAGAACGGCTGGATCCACTTCATCTAGCCTGAGTTGCGCGATAGTTCCACGGGCACCGCTTTACCTTAACGAAGTCTGACAGTGACGATTCGAGCTGCCGACCGCAGATAAGGGCCTGTAACACTGTTCCTATCAGACATTGTCTTAAATCAAGCTGTTTTTTTTCTCGCGCGCAGTATGGCAGTTTGCCTTGGATGATGGTGTCTCTGTACGGGCAGGTGATCCGGTAGGGCACGACCACGTTCTTATATAATGGAGTGACATGTGACATAGGAAACGTGCTCGACATCCATTCAATTCACGCATCATTGTTCTGGCTGCTGTTCATCATATTATATCGTATCATCGCTGAGGCTCTCGACTGGTGTGTCTTAAGTGTCATCCTGTGTTAAGTGGTGACCGAGGCTGTGGAAACAAGGATAAAAGCTTCCTCCATTGTTACCCTCATCTTCAGACACCTGTCATGCCGGTAGCCATGGAAACTTCCCAGGAGACACTAACTAACCTGATTAACCTGATCTGTAATAACTTGTTGGATATTTACAAGATATTACTGCTGTGTAAGCGCCTCCTTTCTACACCTATCAGACTTAAAGTCGTTGCACATACGTTACGTGTTATAAATCATTCTCGATGAAAAGCTATGTATTTTCTTACTTTTCAACGTTAGAATGTAAACGTCATATAGGATCATAAAACGATCTTCTTCCTTGATGGTTAGGCATCGAAATTTGTTCAAAATGGATGAGAACACGATGTTCTGAAGTGTGTGTGGGTGGGGGGGGGGGGGTTAAATCACAGTGAGTTAACCCTCCTTACTGCACCCTCCAGCCCCTCCCGCACCCCTATATATTCACTTTGATGGATATTTCCCCCCCAAAAACCTAAATCATGTAGCCAGCACCTTTTCCAATACTGTACAACTGTTATTGTTATTGTATGTGTTGGTAGACATTTTAATGGCCTTGTTAATTCAGGCTTATCAGCAGCCTCACCCATCTCAGTTCATCTGCATGCAGCTCGTTGCATTAACCCACTGGCTTTGGTAACAATATAGGCTACAAACACCAACAGGACTGTGCTAATATGACACCTTATGTATTTACTGTGGATATTAATTGCACTTCTAGTTTCACAAACTTCCTTTCACAAAATTCAGGTTATTCACTTTATTTACTCCGAATGAACACAATGGAACAGCTCATTATTTGATACAAATGTTACAAAATGTCATGATATGATACTTCCAGAAATCAGAAGTCTCATCTTAGTATTCCGGCCTACATCCACATGTGCATCCGATTGTACAGCTGCAGTATTACTCTGGATTTTCGTTTGCGTATCCGTTTAAATCTGCAACGCTATAGCTGCTGTTGGACTGATGAAAGGGTATAAACTGCTACCGAAGCTACTGGACCGTCGATTTCACCTCTGATCTACCATGTATCATATATAACTATCCGATTGCTTGAGCTGACAAACTAGTGACGGGAGTAAAAGCTTCAAGATAAAGACATTGATCCACCGTGAGAGAGTGACAGCGATATGGGAATGAAAATCTACCGGGAAACCGTTTGAATTATTTACTTTTTGTCATTTTGTTTCTATCTTTTGCAATCTGAATCTGAGACAGATTCTGTCAGAGTAGGCCTACCACACCTCGAATGAGTCAAACAAACAAACAATGGTCAACACTGTAGGCTGTACATTACATGTTCATCAGCTCTGCCGTTTCTATAGTAATGCTATGTCAGAGGATCCATTTTGAGGCGTGTGTATACTTGTGTACTGCAGTCGGTTGCTTCTAGAACTCCGTTCAGACTCTGCTCCCATGATAGGTGTGTGTTAATAATACACTGGCTGCAATGTCAACACAACCAAATAGGAAGCCCTGTTGTTTACAAGAGGAAGGATGTTCATTAGCTTTGCCCTTGAGCTTGGAAGACTTGGTCAAGTCTGAGCAGGCAGGGAACATAGCAGAGATTTCTGGTCTCTAGACAGACAGGCAGCCAGACAGGCAGCCAGACAGACATGCAGAAAGTGAGAAAGGTGTAGATAAACAGATGAGCAGGCAGGCAGGCCTACAGAAATAGACCGGCAAAAAAAAAGAGATAGATAGACAGGCAGATATTTAGGTAGACACAGATTCAGAAAGACAGGCAGGAAAGATGAGATGTCCTGTGTTTAGAGTACCTTGAGCCAAGTAGCTGGTAGTTAGTCAAACTAGATGTTCTTCCTGTGTTCATCTTGTCCGGTGATTTCCAGAGCAGAGGTGGTGGAGGTCGGTCACTTTTTATTAGGACGTCTTAATCACTGAACTTGATGTGTTTCTTTCAAACGCCGTCATTTTTTTTAATCCACGTTATTATTCTCGTGATTATGCAGTTTTGACAGAGGTCATGATTAGAGAATGCTGAGAATAAATGAGGGTTCGTCTGAAGGGTAGAGATAAGGAAAGGCTTTCAGTACGACGGGGATTTCTCAACCCTCTAACATGGTTTGCCCATTGGTGTGTCGATGTACAGTTTGTGTGTATGTGTATTTGTCGCATATTGAATGTCTTTTTGCTATGATTCTCTGTTGTAGATTTGAAACAGGATCAAACATAGTGGTTTGTTCTTTATCATTTGGATTTCGTTATAACGGATTGTGACGTTTGCCCAAAATCGAAATATTAGATTCTTAAAAGCACACATACGAAAAAATACAGTATTTTATATTGTGTGTCGCCTTCCAAGACATGCATTTGAGGAAAAAAATAGCAATATTTTGTAAAATATTAGTCTTTTTTCATTTTTTAATCAGAAGTACTATGTTCTTCTGATTATTAACTCGCTATTAGGTACCCAACTCCAAATCATGTCATTTGAAGGTGATACTTAGAATGCCAATCACAAATCCAAATCAAAGAGATTTGAATGTTGCACTGGAAATGCCAAAAGATCTTGTGAAATATGAAAGCAATTGGAGGTGTTGTTGGGAACTAGAAGTTAGCTTTGCCTTAAGTTAGATGTTTACCAAGGTGGAGAGAGAGAGACGATGTAGAAATATGAATCTACAACAGGACCTGTAGGTCCCGTTTGAACCAGATCAAGATGTCAAGCAGCAAAATCAACACGGCTACAAAAAAGAAAACCCCAAAAAAGTATCTTAGTATTCCGGCCTACATCCATATGTTGGGCATGAAAAAAATAAGCACTTTGGCATTACATCAGAACCCTTGTGATTGTAATATGATGTATTGGACAAGGTATTGTTGCACCTTGCACTTTGAGCAAAGACAAAGAAAGAGACACGGTTTGTGAACGATGTTTGTCCTAGACCGGACACCTTCAGTGAACTACTGCTAACCAAGTTGTAATCCCTCCATAATCATGGTGTACCATAGACGACATTAGCTTTCTGCTTTCTCTCTCACTGTGAAAAAAAGGTCTAAAATTCAATCAGTTTGATTTTAAGAACTTTCTCTTGTTGTTTTTCTTACCAGACTGTCAGTCCTGTTCTTTTTTTTTAAACCTATGCAAGCCTTCAAAGTTTTGCAGCCACCTATCTACTCTGGCATCTGTTGCTGAATGGCCTATCGTTTAGACTGAATGTTTAACACTGTATTTTCGCTGTTCGCATGCACAGCTAAAATGATCCTTTTTTTTCTATGGTGAGTTTGTAATGTAGCCCTCTATTTTACTAAAACAATGCTAATAAAGGTATGTGTGATGGAATCTTCTCCTCCTTCTCTGTCAGTGATGCGGGCGGGAAAGACAAACTTTAACCCTCCTGACAACAACCTGATTCTGAACTTCCTCATAAATGACCTAGCACAGGGGTGGGCAGTCCTGGTCCTTGAGGGCCGTTTCCCTGCTCCAGCACACCTGGTTCTAATGAAGGGTCGTTATCAAGCTCTGTGGACATGTGCTGGAGCAGGGAAACATCTAAAACCTTCAGGACAGCGGCCCTCGAGGACCAGGATTGCCCACCCCTGACCTAGCATGTGAAGGTCCTGATGCACAACAGTGGGGTCAGGAGCTGTGTTAGGCCGATCATGTGCTGATGGCCACGTCCTCCAGAACTGCTGCAGCGAGCAGACTGGTGTGTGTTTGTGTGTGTGGGTGTGTGTGTGAATTTAAGTGTGTTTGAAAGTGTGAGACGGTTGTATGTTTGTGTGTGATGGTTTGTGTGTGTGTGCCTGGCTAGAGTCAGTGTGTGTGACTGTAATGTGAGCGTTGTCCCTGGTTCAAAACACTTCGCTGCTGCCTGGAGTCGGCTCTCATAGGAGCGGCTCATTCATCACTGATGTCACAGACACACACACACACTCACACACACACTCACACACAAACACATACACCAGTCTGCTCGCTGCAGCAGTTCTGGAGGACGTGCCCAGCAGCACATGATCAGCAGACAAGCCAACAGAGACGACCTTGAATCCATCTGGTCACGTGACACAGTAGGAGGAGGGGCTATGGTAATGAGGGGGAGGGGCTATAATAACAAGGGGATGGGTTCTGATATTAAGGGGAGGGCTGACCATTTTGTTTGCTGTTTGTCCTGTCTGTGGTCAGCTGTGAGTTTGTCTCCCTTGGCAGACATCTTGACAGCCCACTCACACACGCACAGAAACACAGACAAACACATCTCACCACCTCTCATTCTGCACAGCTCTCCAAATAAAATCGTCTGGCACTTTGTTTAATTCAACTTCGAGTGACCGATAGTCGATAACCCACACAGCAGCTCTGAGGTACTTCACAGTGTTTTATTAAAAGGACAGCAGACAACATATGATGATCAAGGTCGTTCCTAAACCACGTCAATATCTGTCTGGAGAAATCAATGTCAACACATGGACAGTACAGTAAGAACAGTTGGGGAGGGAGGGAGGGAGGGAGGGAGGGAGGGAGGGAGGGAGGGAGGGAGGGAGGGAGGGAGGGAGGGAGGGAGGGAGGGAGGGACACATGCACCCACGCACCTGCACACACATACTTAAACACATCAACACCAACACACACAGGCAGTAACACCAACACACACTAACTCTACATCATGTTGTCACTCTGAGAGAAACCTGTTCGCTGCCTTTCGTCTGTGAGCCGTGTTACAGAACTCATTACCAGAGTAACGTGTTACATCCGCATGTAATGTAGGAGAGAACATTTACATTACATCATTTAGCAGACACTCTCACCCAGAGTGACTTACAGCAAGTATAGGGACATTCCCCCTGAGGCAAGTATGGTGAAATGCTTTGACCAAAGACACAATGTCATGTTAGCAGAACCAAGGTTTGAACCAAGTACCTTCTGATTACTAGCCCGACTCCCTAAGCGCTCAGCAGCCACATGACTCCACACATGACAGAGGACAGGGGAGAGGACAGAGGACAGGACCACAGGACCACAGTCCGGAGGGGAGAGGATCAGAATCTGCTTTGGTAAGAGACCGTGAGTCCTTCCCCAATACACGTGCTCCCAGGAGAGGAGTAGGCAAACCTGGTCCTCAAGAGCCTGAAGGTTTCAGATGTTTCCCTGCTCCAGCACATCTGCTTCAAATGAATGGGTAGTTACATGTATTCGTTTAGCAGATGCTTTTATCCAAAGCGACTTCCAAGAGAGAGCTTTACAAAAGAGCATCAGTCACTGATCATAGCAACATGATAGTCCCCAAACATAGCGGGTTTATAGATTATGAAACATTGTTATCAAGCTCTGTGGAAGCCTCATTACTCATGACCCATTCATTTGAATCTGGTGTGCTGGAGCAGGGAAACATCTAAAACCTTCAGGACTGTGGCTCTGGAGGACCAGGGTTACCTACCCCTGTCCTAGCCGCTACAGCGATGTGATATTCATGACAGAGAAGGCAGTAAGCGAGAGGTTACTGCCAAAACTGTTTTTCTTCCACCCCATAGATGAGAGTGTTGAATCATTCATGCTACCTCTCCACAAAGCTCTGGTCACCCTGGTATCATGTGTCCTGCCTGCAGTATTAATGGACTGTGCAGTGAGATGTAGCCATGTTTATGGCTGACTCAGCAGAGAGGAGCATGATGCTAGCTGTAAGATGCTAACTGCAGGATTCTAGCTGCATGATGCTAACGGCAGGATGCTAACGGCAGGATGCTAACTGCAGGATGCTAACTGCAGGATGCTACCTGTAAGATGCTAGCTGCATGATGCTAGGGTGTGTGTGTGGCTCATTGAGTGTGTGTGTGTGACATGAGAAATTGTCTCATCTGCTTCTCCTCACACACAGACACACACACAGTGTAGACGCACACAAGCATGTACACACACACACGCATGGGTGAAGACACACTACTGCACAGATGAGGATTTGGAGAGACGCATGTCGAATTGAATCATTCGCTTCCCTTTTTCTTTTTCTACACTCTCCAATCCCCCTCTCTTTCTTATCCATCCTCCTTTCTCTCATCTCTCCTTCTCTCCTTCTTCACTGCCAGACTCCAACACGAGTTCGTCAGTGGACTAATTTAATACATTGTGTCAAGAATACACAATTTTATTCATAGATTTGAGATGTTATTGTAGCAATTTAGTTGAGATATTATTGTTGCCTTGGAGCTGAGAAGTGGTTATAACCCTGGTAAATGCATCAGTTCGTTCCTTGTTTCTGTATAAGAAACCATGTTCTCCTGTACATTCATTTCTGTTGCACATTTGTTATGTAAATGCGTTTGATGCATTGCTTTGTATATAATGAATACAATGCATCTGCTAAATTAATATGATGTCAATCTGTTCAGGAATATAGAAAAAAGCGAGATTTGTTGAAGATGGAGGTCCCTGGCCGTCCCTCTGGACTCCTGGACCCGATCAGAGGAGCCTTCCGCTGGGTAGAAATTAAATTGTCCCCCCCGGGAAGTCCCTCCATGAGCCAAACCCTGCATCTTACCATGCTCTCTCTCTCATTCTCTCTCTCTCTCTCTCTCTCTCTCTCTCTCTCTCTCTCACTCACTCTCTCTCTCTCTCTCTCTCTCTCTCTCTCTCTCTCTCTGTCTCTCTCTCTTTTTCCAATGCACTCACTCACACACTCCCATGAATGCTCTCCAACACAAACACACACTCTCAGTGCCAGGAAAGCTCCCATACCTGGGGTGTGAACATCTCCAGAGACCGAGATGGAGAAAGAGAAAGAGAGAGAGAAGAAGACTGGGAGAGAGACCATAATAAGAGAGATGATGTCAGAGTACAAGAACAGAAATGGAACTGCATCCATATCAGGCAGAGAAAAAGTAAACAAATGCTAATTTTAGCTCTGGAGCTAATCCTGGATCTTCCACTGCAAGGCTGAGGCTTTCAAAGCCAGTCTCACAGGATTGAACACTAACTCCAGAGATGGGGAGTAACATACTACAAATACTTCATTATTGTACTTGAGAAGCCGTTAATCGTCAGTATATTTTACTATGTATTTTTCTGACAACTTTCTTTTTTTTTCACAATCATCTGAACTTTCTACTTATTTTTACATTTTAAATCTAGGCTTGTTACTTACTATTATTCGTTTTATTCTGTATTTGGTGAATGGATCAACAATAAGCTTGTCTACGAAGTACTTTTACCCGAGTCATTTTGAAACACGACTATCTGTACTTCTGAGTAGTGAAGCAGGGAACGTTTACTTTGACCAAACTTCCCACCATCCTCCTCTGCAAGTCCTTATTTCATCCATAAATATTATGAGCGAAAACATCCCGGGTTATCTGTGGTCAGCGGTCTGCGTCCAGTGGTCTGTGTGTCCAGCGAGGGCAGCAGTCCAGCGGGTCTTCTGCTGTGGGAGTTTGGGTCCTGGGTCAACACCCTGCTGGGAAACATACTTAGTATTCTGCTGCTTCCCCATGCAGCTTCCAGACATGGCTCATCAGACACTGTGATATACTGTGGACTCTACTGCAGTGACCTTCTAGAACAATCTCAAGTTATTAAGGACGGAAGTCTTTCGATAAATAAATCATGTTTTGTTACATTGAGCATCGGAGGGAGTAGGAAGGGTGGGGTGGGGTTTGGAGGGGGGGCGGTGAGTTTGGCAATTTCTGGACAATTCTGACTCTGCTTTTCTCATAACTTTGTTGTTTATTTCAGTCTCTCTGCCTGAATGTTGCATGCATATTTTCATATTCATGTCTTTTAAATCAAGCTGTCAAACTCATTTTCTCTTTCTCATTTTGCCCTTTCTCTTGCTCTCTCTCTGTATATATACCCCCTTTCTCTCTCTCTCTCTCTCTCTCTCTCTGTATATATCCCCCCCCCTTTCTCTCTCTCTTTTCCCACTGGTTTGTATCCAGACACACATCAGACACCAGGCCAGTCACCATCATAAATAATACTCGACTATTTTCATCCTCCAACCTCCCCTCCACCCCCCTCTCTCCTCCACCCTTCCCTCCACCCCTCTCCCTTCCCCCCTCTCCACCAGCATCTATCATCATGCCCACAGCGATTCTCCCACTAAATAAGTGGCAGTTTATCACAGGAAGTGATGTCACAGCACCCACACCCCACCCCCGGCGTCCCGTGTTGGAGCAGGCGGACGGGCGCATGAGTGACTCAGCGAAACGTGACTGCTGGGACCTCCATCCCATTCTCTTTCTCTCACCTCTAAACAGTTGGTGAGTTGGTTGAGCGTGTGTGTGTTTATGTTTGTTCATGTGCCACTGATTGTGTGTGTACATACTTATCTAAGCAGGTTGTTGTGTGATTCATTGAATCTATTCTAATAGTATAACTTGTGTGTGTTCCTGTGTGTGTGTGTGTGTGTTCCTGTGTGTGTGTGTGTGTGTGTGTGTGTGTGTGTGTGTGTGTGTGTGTGTGTGTGTGTGTGTGTGTGTGTGTGTGTATATCACTTATGTGCTGGAGGGTACATCCAAGTCCTGCCTGGGGTCTGGAGCACTCAGAGCCTCTAGTGCCTCATGAAATAATGATACTGATGCTATTTATCTCTCTATCTCTACCTCCTTCTCCCTCTCTCTCTACTTCTCTCTAGCTCCCTCTCTACCTCTCTCTCCCTACCGCTCTCTCTTTCCCTCCCTCCCTCTCTCTCTCTTTCTCTCACACACTCACTCACACACACACACACACACACACACACACACACACACACACACACAGAGACACACACTCACGCCTTAGTCTCGCTCACATCATTACATTCCCTCACTACCTTTTCTCACCAGAAATAGTCACGTGTCATTTGTGTGTGTGTATGTGTGAGTGTGTGTGTGTGCACACGGCCAATAATACTCTTTAACGTTAGGTCACTGCTACAAGTACATTTAATATATGACACTTATTTTCACTGCAGTTGTCATGGTCACCTCTAAACTGTTTGCTTATTGCTTCTGCTGCTGTTTTTGTATGAAGCACATATGAAAGACATTAAGTAGATGTGTGTGTTTGTGTTCTTTTCATGCATGTGCTTTTTTTGGAGGGTCATGGAGAAGACTCTGCTGCCCTCTGCTGGTTCACACTGGGATTAGCGTGTACAAGTGTGTGTGTTTGTACATGTGTTGGCGTGTATGTGTGTGTATGTGTGTGTGTCTGTATGTGTGCATGTGTATGTATGTATGTGTGTGTATGTGTGTGTGTATCACTTGTGCTTCCTGTGTATCTGGGAGTATTGAGCAGCATAGGAGAGTCTGGGACTGTGCACTTCCTCTATCTCTGACTCGTACATCTCCTCCTCCTCCTCCTCCTCTTCTTCCTCCTCCTCCTCATCTTCCTCCTCCACCTCTCTTTGTCGCCTCAGGGTACTATGGTGGGCCTGGGGAGAGAACAGGAGGGTCGTTTTGGAATTA
This sequence comes from Neosalanx taihuensis, assembly GCA_030340665.1. NCBI lineage: Eukaryota > Metazoa > Chordata > Actinopteri > Osmeriformes > Salangidae > Neosalanx > Neosalanx taihuensis. The sequence goes on along the minus strand of CM059295.1, from coordinate 6,368,906 downwards.
CAAAGAGTTGTAGGGATAGTTAACCAGCCCTAACTAGCAGGTTAACCAGCAGGTCAGTGTGTTTAGATCAGGAGGTGTTCAGTGATAGTTAACCAGTAGGTCAGTGTGTTTAGATCAGGAGGTGTTCAGTGATAGTTAACCAGTAGGTCAGAGTGTTTAGATCAGGAGGTGTTCAGTGATAGTTAACCAGCAGGTCAGTGTGTTTAGATCAGGAGGTGTTCAGTGATAGTTAACCAGTAGGTCAGTGTGTTTAGATCAGGAGGTGTTCAGTGATAGTTAACCAGCAGGTCAGTGTGTTTAGATCAGGAGGTGTTCAGTGATAGTTAACCATCAGGTCAGTGTGTTTAGATCAGGAGGTGTTCAGTGATAGTTAACCATCAGGTCAGTGTGTTTAGATCAGGAGGTGTTCAGTGATGGTTAACCAGTAGGTCAGTGTGTTTAGATTAGGAGGTGTTCAGTGATAGTTAACCAGCTGGTCAGTGTGTTTAGATCAGGAGGTGTTCAGTGATAGTTAACCAGCAGGTCAGTGTGTTTAGATCAGGAGGTGTTCAGTGATAGTTAACCAGCAGGTCAGTGTGTTTAGATCAGGAGGTGTTCAGTGATAGTTAACCAGTAGGTCAGTGTGTTTAGATCAGGAGGTGTTCAGTGATAATTAACCATCAGGTCAGTGTGTTTAGATCAGGAGGTGTTCAGTGATAGTTAACCAGCAGGTAGGTCAGTGTGTTTAGATTAGGAGGTGTTCAGTGATAGTTAACCAGCAGGTAGGTCATTGTGTTTAGATCAGGAGGTGTTCAGTGATAGTTAACCAGCAGGTCAGTGTGTTTAGATCAGGAGGTGTTCAGTGATAGTTAACCAGCAGGTCAGTGTGTTTAGATCAGGAGGTGTTCAGTGATAGTTAACCAGCAGGTCAGTGTGTTTAGATCAGGAGGTGTTCAGTGATAGTTAACCAGCAGGTCAGTGTGTTTAGATCAGGAGGTGTTCAGTGATAGTTAACCAGCAGGTCAGTGTGTTTAGATCAGGAGGTGTTCAGTGATAGTTAACCAGCAGGTCAGTGTGTTTAGATCAGGAGGTGTTCAGTGATAGTTAACCAGCAGGTCAGTGTGTTTAGATCAGGAGGTGTTCAGTGATAGTTAACCATCAGGTCAGTGTGTTTAGATCAGGAGGTGTTCAGTGATAGTTAACCAGCAGGTCAGAGTCTTTAGATCGGGAGGGCCTCAGATCTCACCCTCCTTGCTGTGTCTGCGGTGCGTCGGAGGGGGGAGCCTGTGCTGGCGTGGGGGGCCAGAGAGGAGGAGGCACGAGGGGAGGGGGAGCGGGGGGCCAGGGAAGAGGAGGAGAGCAGGGGCATGTTGTCCAGAGGGCCGTCTGACACACGGACCCTTCCAATAAAGACCTGTGAGGATTCTAATGTTACATAGCTATCATACATCACAGCTATCATACATCACAGCTATCATACATCATCGCTATCATACATCACAGCTATCATACATCATAGCTATCATACATCACAGCTATCATACATCATAGCTATCATACATCACAGCTATCATACATCATAGCTATCATACATCACAGCTATCATACATCATCGCTATCATACATCACAGCTATCATACATCACAGCTATCATACATCACAGCTATCATACATCACAGCTATCATACATCATAGCTATCATACATCACAGCTATCATACATCATAGCTATCATACATCACAGCTATCATACATCATCGCTATCATACATCACAGCTATCATACATCATAGCTATCATACATCACAGCTATCATACATCATAGCTATCATACATCACAGCTATCATACATCACAGCTATCATACATCATAGCTATCATACATCACAGCTATCATACATCATAGCTATCATACATCACAGCTATCATACATCATCGCTATCATACATCACAGCTATCATACATCATAGCTATCATACATCACAGCTATCATACATCATAGCTATCATACATCACAGCTATCATACATCATAGCTATCATACATCATAGCTATCATATATCATAGCTATCGCACATCATAGCTATCATACATCATAGCTATCATACATCATAGTTATCATACATCATAGCTATCATACATCATAGCTATCACACATCATAGCTATCATACATCATAGCTGTCATACATCATAGCTATCATACATCATAGCTGTCATACATCATAGCTATCATATATCATAGCTATCACACATCATAGCTATCATACATCATAGCTGTCATACATCATAGCTATCATACATCATAGCTATCATACATCATAGCTTTCATACATCACAGCTATCATACATCATAGCTGTCATACATCATAGCTGTCATACATCATAGCTATAATAACTATATTATATTCATGTGATCTATTTCACATTCATTCTCTATTCACTCTTCTGTGTACACATGCATTGATGTGTATGTGTGTGTGTGTGTGTATCAATCACCTCCAAATCCTTGTCTATATCCATGCAGTGTGTGTGTGTGTGTGTGTGTGTGTGTGTGTGTCAGTGTGTCAGTGTGTCAGTGTCACCTCCATATCCTTGTCTATGTCCATGCAGTGTGTGTGTGTATAGGTGTGTGTGTGTGTGTGTGTGTGTGTGTCAGTCAGTTAGTGTCACCTCCATATCCTTGTCTATGTCCATGCACTCCAGGTTCTGGAAGGTGTGGGAGAAGACTTCCAGAGCCTTGGCATGGAAGATCATCTCCACGGTGATGAAGTCTGTGAAGATCTTCTGAGGAAGATAAGAAGAGTCACTACTGAGAGAGAGAGACAGAGAGAGAGAGTGGGAGAAAGAAAGGGAGAGACAGATAGATAAAGAGAGAGAGCGGGAGAGAGAGAGACAGAGAGAGAGAGAAACAGAGAGACAGAGAGAGGGACAGATAGACAGAAGGAGACAGACAGAGAGAGAGAAAGAGAGAGAGAAAGATAGAAAGAGAGAGACAGAGAGAGAGAGGTAGAGAGAGAGACCTTAATGTCTTCCAGCTTCTGTCTCTGGAAGTCAATGATCGTGTCCTCCAGCTGTCTGGTGCAGCGCTGGGCATTATTAGTGGCTTTCTGAGCAGTCACCTCCGCCTGTCAATCACACACAGACACACACACACAGAGACACGCACCCCCCCCCCACACACACACACACACACACACACACACACACACACACACACCACACACACACACACACACACACACATATACATACACACAAGTGAGAGAGAGGAAAGGAGGAGGAGAGATGGAGGAGGTGGCCGACTTCTCACCTGTGACTGTGAATGCAGGTCAAGGTAACAAAACAAGATGGTTATAGTGTTGGACTATGTTTATACAGATTAAACCACTGACAGACAGACAGACACACACAGACACACAGACACACAGACAGACAGCACCAGTCCTGCTGGGCAGACAGACAGACAGTCAGACAGACAGTACCAGTTGTGCTGGGTACACAGACAGGCAGACAGTCAGACAGACACACACACACACAGAGACAGCACCAGTCCTGCTGGGTAGACAGACGGACTGTCAGACAGACAGACACAGAAAGGCAGACAGATAGTCAAACAGAAAGACTGCACCAGTCATGCTGTGCAGACAGACAGACACACACAGACAGCACCAGTCATGCTGGGCAGACAGACAGGATACGATGACCTGTCTGTCCGCAGGGTTCCTCTGTCGTAGCTTCTCCAGTTTCTGCAGTTCCTTCAGCTCCCGGTTCCGCTCGGCCGAGAACTTCTTCAGGTCAGCCTGGATCCCACGGCAACAGCAGAGGAAGGGAACAGCTTGGAGGTTAGTGTTTTACTGGTCTAATTAGGTTGACTTCATGTGTTAGGTTCTCTCTTCCTCCTCCTGTTCTCTTTCCTCCACTCACTCTCTTGCTCTTCACGATGTCTCCGTACGCTTTGAGGGGGCCGACGACTCTGGTCTCCAGCCTCTCCACCTGTGAGGGGAGACCACAGGAGGACCCCACACTCACACTGCAGCGCGCACACAGCTGGACATGCGGGAACGATTCCAGAACGACAGCTGCTGGAAATCCGCACGGACGCGCTCCCACCCCAGCGCTCCAACGTTGACCCCCCACCCTCCTGCCTCCCTGTCCCCCGCCCTCCTGCCCCCCTGCCCCCCTGCTCTCCTGCCTCCCTGTCCCCCGCCCTCCTGCCCCCCTGCTCCCTGCTCTCCTGACTCCCCTGCCCCCCGCCCTCCTGCCCCTGCTCTCCTGCCTCCCTGTTCCCCGCCCTCCTGCCCCCCCTGCCCCTGCTCTCCTGCCTCCCTGTCCCCCGCCCTCCTGCCCCCCTGCTCCCCTGCTCCCTGCTCTCCTGACTCCCCTGCCCCCCGCCCTCCTGCCCCTGCTCTCCTGCCTCCCTGTCCCCCGCCCTCCTGCCCCCCTGCCCCCCCTGCTCCCTGCTCTCCTGACTCCCCTGCCCCCCCGCTCTCCTGCCCCCCTTACCCCCGCCCTCCTGCCCCCCTGCCCCCACTCTCCTGACTCCCTGCCTCCCTGTCCCCCGCCCTCCTGCCCCCCTGCTCCCTGCTCTCCTGACTCCCCTGCCCCCCGCCCCCCTGCTCTCCTGCCCCCCCGCCCCCCACCCCCCTGCCTCCTGCCCCCCCTACCTCCTGCCTCCTGCCCCCCACACTCCTGCCCCCCTGCCCCCCCCCCCCCCCCCCCCCACTCCCTGCCCCCCTGCCCCCTGACCTGAGCCTGCCGGTAGTCCTGCACCATGGCCAGGTCCTCGGCCAGGTTCTTGAGCGTGGTGCGGCTCTCCTGGTCCTCGGTGTTGGCGTACTGCAGCATCTGTGTGGCCAGCAGGTCCGCCTTGTCCCTCAGCTTGGCCGTCTTCCTGGTGTAGGAGGCCAGCAGGCTGCAGAACTCCCCCAGGAACTTCTCTGTGTGGCTCACGGTGGTCTCCATGGTCTTCACCTGGCCCTCCCTGCACACACACACACGCACCGGCACACACACACATGCACACACGCACATGTACGCCCACACACACACACACATGCACACGTGCATCCATGCACACACACGTTTACACACACACGCACGCATGCACATATACACACATACACACACGCACACACACACACATGCACGCCCACATACCCACACACACACACACACACACACACACAGGGACAAAGCACACACACATATGCACACGCACGCATACACACACGCATGCACATCCATACACGCATGCACCCATGCACACACACATTCAAACACGCACACACAAGCGTGCATTAACTAGACCTGTTGAAGGCCTACCCTTCCAAGACTTCAGTGATCTTAATGTTCCTAACTCATCTCAGTTTTTAAGAGTAGTTGAACATGTTCTGTAGTTTTATAAACTGAACGTCCGTTCTATACTTAAAATAATTAAACTATCTACCGTTAGCTTAATGCAAACCGATGTGAATGTGTCAATATATGGTTTAGTAAATGAATAACCTACCTGGAGAAAATATTCATTTTGTCTCGGTTGAACTGCCCCCGATCTGCCCCGCTGTTGTCCTTGCCTTCTTCTCACCTGTGCTCGGTAACCAGGCTGCATTGCCGGGGCAACGGCCAACAGAACAAGGTGTGGGAGGAGAGGGGTGGGGGGGGGGGGGGAGGGGGGAAAGGGATGAAGTGCAGAGTCGTCCACAAGGTGGAGGCAGACTCTTTGTAACGAAGCTGTGAGCAGGAACAGTTTACAAGGAAGCCTTACAGAGGAATACAAACCTGAAGCCCCTCCCCAGGACTACTGAAGGACCTGGTAAACCTGCTGTGATCAAAACACTCTCTCTTCCTATCTCTCTCTCTCTCTCTCTCTCTCTCCCTCTCTCCCTCTCTCCCCTCTCTCTCTCTCTCTCTCTCTCTCTCTCTCTCTCTCTCTCTCATCTCTCTCATTTCTCTCTCTCCTCTCTCTCTCTCTCTCTCTCCCTCTCTCTCTCTCTCTCTCTCTCTCATCTCTCTCTCCCTTTCTCTCTCCCTCTCTCTCTCTCTCTCTCTCTCTCTCTCATCTCTCTCTCCCTTTCTCTCTCGCTCTCTCTCCCTCTCTCTCTCTCATTTCTCTCTCTCTCTCTCTCTCTCTCTCTCTCTCTCTCTCCCTGTCTCTCTCGCTCCCCCTCTCTCTAACACTGCCTCTCTTACTCTCTCTCTCATTCACCATACCACACACACGCGCACACACACACACACACACACACACACAGTGCTAACAGCGAGCTTGTAACCCTCCAGCTTGTTAATGAGCGTGTGTGAGAGTAGCGTTGATAGAGGGCCAACACAGCTCTCCCTCTGAAGAATGTGTTGGCATATACCAGGGGCGCCACACAAATGGAACTACATCCATTTACATGGCCAACAAAACAAAAAAACGCAACAATTCCAGAAACAGGCCTCACTGCAGGCTGGTCATTAAACTGCAGCATTACCTGCTTAGAGCTGAGAAATGGCATTTTATAACGTGTTCTAATCTATGGCTTTAAGTGTGCTTAATGGTCTGTTTGTGTGTGTTAGTGTGTTTGTGGTGTGTTTGTGTGTGTGGTGTGTGCGTGTGTGTGGGTGTTTATGGTGTGTGTGTGTGTTTGTGGTGTGTGTGTGTGTTTGTGGTGTGTGTGTGTGTGTTTGTGGTGTGTGCGTGGGTGTGTGTGTGTGTGTGGTGTGTGTGTGTGTGTTTGTGGTGTGTGTGTGTGTGTCAGGGACTTTAAGTGGACTGTGAATGGGTGTGTGTGTGTGTGTGTGTGTGTGTGTGTGTGTGTGTTTGTGGTGTGTGTGTGTGTGTCAGGGACTTTAAGTGGACTGTGAATGGGGGCTTTGAAGTCTCCAGCCAAGTTTCCCCTGTGAACAGCAGCTGTTATGATAAACAGCCTGTCTGGTAGGAATGATCCTCCCAAGACTGTCTCTACGCATTCACACTTTTATTTCTCCGCCTATCCTCTCATTTTCTACCTCTCTCTCTCTCTCTCTCTCTCTCTCTCTCTCTTGCTCTCTCCCTTCTTTCATTTTCGACCTCTTTCTCCCCCTTTTATTTCCTACCTCTCTCTCCCTCCTCTCAAGTCTTTCTGTCCTCTTGCGCTCTCTTTCTCTCTCTCAACCTTTCTCTCCTTCTCTCTCTCTCTCCTCTGTCTCACCCCCTCCCCATCTCTCTGTCTCCCTTTCACTCCTTCTCTGCCCCTCTCTCACCCCCTCTCTTCTTCTCTCTTTCTTTCTCCCTCTCTTTTCTCTAATCTGTCCCTCTCTCTATTTCTTCCTCTCTTTTCTCTACTCTGTCTCTCTCTCTTTCTTCCTCTCTGTCCCAGAGGCTGTATTTAGTGGAGGGAAATTAAAACAATAGGCTTGCCATTCCTGCAGAGGAACAGCCCTGCCAACCAGGGAGTGGGACACACACACACAGATGACATAAATATAATCAGCCAGACACTAGGGACCTGTTCATTTACATTAGAAATACAACTTAGCAATCAACCACCCTCCTCTCTCCCCTCCCTCCCTCCTCTCTCCCCTCCCTTCCACCTCTCCCTCCTCCTTCCTCTCTCCCCTCCCTCCCTCCTCTCTCCCCTCCCTTCCACCTCTCCCTCCTCCTCCTCTCTCCCCTCCCTTCCACCTCTCCCTCCTCTCTCCTCTCTCCCCTCCTTCCACCTCTCTCATCTCCCTCCCTCCTCTCTCCCCTCCCTTCCACCTCTCCCTCCTCCCTCCTCTCTACCCTCCCTTCCACCTCTCCCTCCTCTCTCCTCTCTCCCCTCCTTCCACCTCTCTCATCTCCCTCCTTCCTCTTTCCCCTCCCTCCCTCCTCTCTCCCCTCCCTTCCACCTCTCCCTCCTCCCTCCACTCTACCCTCCCTTCCACCTCTCCCTCCTCTCTCCTCTCTCCCCTCCTTCCACCTCTCTCATCTCCCTCCCCTCTCCCCTCCCTCCCACCTCTCCCTCCTCTCTCCCCTCCCTTCCACCTCTCCCTCCTCTCCTCCCCTCCCTCCTTCCTCTCTCCCCTCCCTCCCTCCTCTCTCCCTCCCTTCCACCTCTCCCTCCTCCCTCCTCTCTACCCTCCCTTCCACCTCTCCCTCCTCTCTCCTCTCTCCCCTCCTTCCACCTCTCTCATCTCCCTCCCTCCTCTCTCCCCTCCCTCCCACCTCTCCCTCCTCTCTCCCCTCCCTCCTTCCTCTCTCCCATCCCACCTCTCCCTCCTCTCTCCCCTCCTCTCCCCTTCCTCCTCCCTCCTCCCCCAGTCTGCCCAGGCAGTTGACGCATGGTGTTCCTCCTGGCTCTGTGCCAGAGGAGTACCTGAGAGGGTTCCGTCCGTACGCCACGGCGGAGGACGCCCTCCGCATTGCGGGGCTGCCCCTGGGCCTCGACCCCGCCACGGCCGCCGCCGCCGCCGCCTACTACCACCCCAGCTACCTGCCGCACCCCTCCTTTGCACCCTACAGGTGAGCACCTCTAAGAGAGGCTTCAGGGTTAGCTATTTATGTTAACCATTGGGACAGCTAGGGGCGGCTAATCAAGCTAACCATGGTATTGAAACTGATGGGATAGCTTATCAAGCTAACCTTGGTATTGAAACTGATGGGATAGCCAATCAAGCTAACCATGGTATTGAAACTGATGGGATAGCTAATCAAGCTAACCATGGTATTGAAACTGATGGGATAGCTAATCAAGCTAACCATGGTATTGAAACTGATGGGATAGCTAATCAAGCTAACCCTGAGTTGTTACTGCTGGAGATGCTATTCCTTCTAATAAAGGTTTCAGGAGTTACCCTCCAGTGTTTGTTAGGTTAACGGAAGCTACAGTAAGATGCTGTTCAGTAGCTGGGACTTCTATGAATGCTAAAGCATCTGTTGTCCTATAAACAGGGGAAACATGAGAGCCTTGCTATGGAGAAAGAGCTTTACTGGATTTAGAATGTGTGTGTGTGTGTGTGTGTGTGTGTGTGTGTGTGTGTGTGTGGTGTGTGTGTGTGTGTGTGTGTGTGTGTGTGTGTGTAGGCTGTGCTGTATGTGTGTGTGTGTGCGTGTGTGTGTGTATGTGTGTAGGCTGTGCTGTGTGTGTGTAAGTGTGTGTTTTGCCGGGGGCATGAAAGGTACTGTCAACAACAGCAGATAAGAAGACTGCAGAAGCCATCACACACACAGCACAGTAATGGAATTAATGAGAGAATGAGCAATGGACATCACACACATACACACAGCACTCTCTCTCTCTCTCTCTCTCTCTCTCCCTATCTCCCTCCCTCCCTCCGTCTCCCCCTCTCCCTCCCTCTCTCTCTCTCTCTCTCTCCCTCTCTCTCTCTCCCTCCCTCTCTCTCTCTCTCTCTCCCTCTCTCCCCCTCCCTCTCTCTCTCCCTCTCTCCCTCTCTCTCCCTCTCTCTCTCTCCCCCTCCCTCTCTCTCTCCCTCTCTCTCTCTCCCTCCCTCTCTCTCTCTCCCTCTCTCCCCCTCCCTCTCTCTCTCCCTCTCTTGATGGGGGCTAGCTGACAAGGTTGTCTGTACTCCAGATTGAAGGCTCACTCCTGTTTCTGTTAGAGCTCTCTACTGTCACCGCAGACTCATCCTGCCCCCCTCTCTCTCAGGATGGACGACCCGTTCTGTCTGTCTGCCTTGAGGTCGCCTTCTACTCCCTGCCTGGGGGGGGCGGCCTGCCCCCCATGCACCCCTCTGCCATGCACATGCACCTGCCAGGGGTGCGTTACCCTGGTGACCTCACGCACCCCTCGCTGTCTGCCCTGCAGTCTGAGAGGCTCTCCGAAAGGTGAGAACAAATCACACACTCGCAAAGTTAAACACTCACAGTTAAACACTCACACACACACACAAACACTCACACAGTTAAACACTCTACACACTCACACAGTTAAACACTCACACACACACACACACACACACACACACACACACACTCACACAGTTAAACACTCACACACACACACACACACACACTCACACAGTTAAACACTCACACACACACACACACACACACACACACACACACACACACTCACACAGTTAAACACTCTCACACACACACACACACACTCACACAGTTAAACACTCACACACACACACACACACACACACACACTCACACAGTTAAACACTCACACACACACACACACACACTCACACAGTTACACACACATTAAGAGTGAAACACTGTGTATTTTCAACAAGTTTGTGTTGGTAAACAAACGTTGTCTTTCTCTGCCCCCCCCCCCCCTCTCTCTCTCTCCCTATCCTCTCTCTTTCCCTCTCTCCCCCAGGCTTCAGATGGAGGATGAGCTCCGGCAGAGAGAGCGGGAGCGAGAGCGAGAGAGGGAGAAAGAGAGGGAGCGCGAGGCAGAGCGAGAGAAGGAGCGAGAGAGGGAGCGAGAGAGGGAGAGAGAGCGCGAGAAGGAGCTAGAGCGGGAGAGAGAGCGCGAGCGCGAGCGAGAGAGGGAGCGGGAGAGGGAGAGGGAGAAGGAGAGGGAGGTGGAGAGGCAGAAAGAGAGAGCGCAGAGGGAGAAAGAGATGCAGGTGTCTAAGGCCATGGAGAGCCACTATCTGGCTGAACTTCACGCCATGAGGGCTCAGGAGGAAAGAGCCAAGCCTGAACGACTCACCCCTAACAGGGCTGGTACGAACACACACACACTGCTACACACACACTGCTACATACACACTGCTACACACACACTGCTGCACACACACTGCTACATACACACTGCTGCACACACACTGCTACACACACACTGCTACATACACACTGCTACACACACACTGCTGCACACACACTGCTACATACACACTGCTACACACACACTGCTGCACACACACTGCTACATACACACTGCTACACACACACTGCTACACACACTCCTACACACACTGCTGCACACACACTGCTACACACGCACTGCTAAACACACATTGCTACATACACACTGCTACACACACACTGCTACATACACATCGCTAACACACACTCCTACACACACACACTGCTACATACACACTCCTACACACACACACACTGCTACATACACACTCCTACACACACACTGCTAAACACACACACTGCTACACACACACTGCTACTCATACACTCCTACACACACACTGCTACATACACTGCTACACACACATTCCTACACACACACTGCTACACATATACTCCTACACACACACTGCTACACACACACTCCGACACACACTGCTACACACGTACTCCCACACTCACACATTCCTCCAACCCAAACACACCACACATACACATCATGCACAGATTGTTCCACACACACACACACACACACACACATGTTCAGGGAATCCAGACCACCTCCTCACTCACTCTACTTCTCTCCTCAGACAAAACCAAAGAGCCCGCCCTCCAAGCCCCTAAACCAATCCCTCCAGGCCTCCACTCATCCCTCGGCCAATCGCATCACGCTGTCCCCGGCCTGGTCTCCGCCCACGGCCTCTACATTGGGCCCGGCGGCGTGGGGGCGGCGGGGCTTACGGCTGCCATGATGCTGCAGCGGACCAATGAGGAGGAGCGCTGGCTGGCGCGTCAGAGGAAATTACGTCAGGAGAAGGAAGACCGGCAGTATCAGGTGTCAGAGTTCAGACAGCAGGTTCTAGAACAACACCTGGACATCGGACGGCCCGGGGAGGGGGCGGAGCATAGGAGCGACACTCACAGGTAAACATGACCTGTCTGTCCGGCTGCTGTTTGGCCTCCATCTTGTGTCGGTCTCTCTTCTCTCGTTGTTAGCTGGTATCACTTTCTCTGTGTCTGTTTCAGTTCCTTGCTTTCTCTCTCCCTGTCTCTCTCTCTCTCCCTCTCTCTCCCTCTCTCTCTCTATCCCTCTCTCTGTCTCTCTCTCTCTCTCTCTCTCTCTCTCTCTCCCTTTCTCTCTCCCTCTCTCTCTATCCCTCTCTCTGTCTCTCTCCCTCCTGTCTCTCTATCCCTCTCTCTGTCTCTCTCTCTCTCCCTTTCTCTCTCCCTCTCTCTCTATCCCTCTCTCTGTCTCTCTCCCTCCTGTCTCTCACCCTCTCTCTCTCTCTTTCCCTCTCTCTGTTCCTCTCTGTTCTACGCTGACAGAGACAGATCTAGCTAACTCTCCAGTCTGACAGGAAGTGGAAGGCCTTCAGGCAGGAAGACGAACCATGTCTGATTCATCCCAACTTTCTATTTCAGTCTCAGTCCAAGACACTGTCACACTCAACACACTCTCATTCACAGACATGTACAAACACACACTCACACACACACACACACACACACACACACACACACACACACACACACACACACACACACACAGGTGAGCTGGGGGATCTAAGGATGTGGGTTGTGTTGATGAGTTGATTCAGGATGCAAATCGGGGTCCTCGGGTCCAGCGATTGCAGTCCTATCTGATGTGGCTTTTTAAACAGGCTGCGTGCAGGGCAGCTAAGTTACACAAAGGCTAATTCCCTGCTAATCCTCTCTTCCTCACAGCATATGCCCGCAGCCCTCTCTTACTTTGGTGTGTGTGTGTGTGTATGTGTGTGTGTGTGTTTTCTCAGTAGTGAGGTCAGGCGTAATGAGTGGGGTTAATACAGCCCTGCTAGTGAGCAAGAGCAGCACACACTCTCTTACACACACAATCACTCTCACACACACTCACACACACACGGCTGCTATCAGTAATCCGGCTGTATAATCACCTTGCAACTGCAAGCTGGATCCTGTGAGACCACAGGCTGCAGATAACAGATAACACTCACGCACGTACACCAGGGTGCATACATAATCTGATTTGAGAGATTGGGCATGGGTTGCCAGGTTCGTGTGTTGCCAGGTTTTTTGCGTGCAACAGAGGAGCCAGGGCTGTTTATCTGTCGTTCTGTCCGTCTGTCTGTCCTTTTCTGTCAGTCTTTTCTGCATGTCCTCTCTCTCCCTCTCCCATCTCTCTCTCGCTCTCTCTCTCCATCTCTTATTCTATTTCTGAGTCCCTTGTTCTTTCAATCCATCCACCTTTTAACGAAGGTTTTTTCATCCTTCGCTTTGCTCCGTCTGTCTCTGTCTGTATGTCTGTCTCTTTATCTGTCTCTCTGTCAGTCTGTCTGTCTGTCTCTCTCTGTCTGTCAGTGAGGTGCCATTCCTCTCCCTACCTCTCTCTTTAAAGGCAGTTCTAGATCAAAGCAGAGGTAGAGAGAGAAAGAGAGAGGCAGCATAGAGAGAGAGAGAGTGGGAGAGATAAAAAGAGAGGGAGAGTGATTTAAAGAGAGAGGGAGAACCTGTGTGCTGTGGCCATATCCTCCTCCTCTGCTCGGGGCTACTCTGCCTGCGACTGATAAGACTGCGACACACACACACAGGCAAAAAGATGGTGGTGTGTGTGTACAGTCAGAGAGACTGTCTCTTTGTGTGTGTGAATGAGGCTGTGTGGGACCAAGCCAAGGTGTTGGAGGATGGCTGTCCATATATTAAACTGCCCTTCCTTCTCTCTCTCTGTCTGTATGTCTCTGTCTCTCTCTGTCTCTCTCTCTCTCTCTCTCTCTCTGTCTGTCTCTCTCTCTCTCTCTCTCTCTGTCTCTCTGTCTCTCTCTCTCTCTCTGTCTCTCTCTACAGACCAAATCACCATGAGCTGGGGGGCCGAGATCTCCACCCTCACCTGGGCGCCCCCCCTCCCCTCATCTCCCCCAAACCTCCCCAGCCCCCTCGCGACCACCCCCCGCCCCCGCCCACCACCCTGTGGAACCCAGCCGCCCTCATCGACACTGCCTCCGACTCCCGCCGGGGGCACGACCCCCCCGGGATGGGCCTGTACGACCTGAGCCGCCTCCCCCCGGGCCCCCTCAAGCTGGAGGAGGGCGGGCGGAGGGTCAGGGGAGACAGGGACGGGGCCCCAGGGGAGAAGTACCCCCCTGTCAGGGGGCCCCCTGGCCTGCAGGAACCCAGCACCTTCCTGGCCGAACTGGAAAAATCTACCCATTCCTTCTTCAGCCAGCAGAGGGCGTCTCTGTCCCTGCCCAGCCAGTATGGAGAGCTGGGCGGGGGCCAGAGGAGCAGCGGGGCTGTGAAGGGGCTCCAGGGGCCAGGCAGACACAGCCAGGGGCCCGGCCCGGGGATGGGGACAGGGCCGGGGGCCAGCCAGGGCCCGGAGCCCGTGCTCATCTATGATGACTTCCTCCAGCAGCATCGCAGGCCTGTCAGCAAGCTGGACCTGGAGGAGAGGAGGAGGAGGGAGGCTCGGGAGAAAGGTAACTCACCCAGCACTAACTGGAGGGGGTGTGTGTGTGTGGGGGGGGGGAGTGTGTGTGCGGTGGTGAGAGACTGTTCTTTGAATAAGGTCCAAGCTGTGGTGGTGCCATAGCTTACTGTGTGTGTGTGTGTGGCTGTGTGTGTGCGTGTGTGTACAGGGTACTACTACGAGCTGGACGACTCGTACGACGAGAGTGACGAGGAGGAGGTGAGGGCCCACCTGAGGAGAGTTGCCGAGCAACCTCCAATGAAACTGGACGACTCGTCAGAGGTAGGAACACGCACACACACACACATGCACACGGCCTCGCAAACTACACGCTACACACACAAACCCACTAAAAGCACAGTCTCCACACCTTGCTCACCACCCCCTCTCCCCCTGCAGAAGGTGGACTTCCTGGGTGTGTTCGGCCTGACTACGGTGGCCCGGAAGGAGCAACTCCTGCAGCAGAAGAGGAGGAAGAGGAGGCGCATGCTGCGAGAGAGAAGCCCCTCCCCCTCAGCCGTGCAGGCCAAGCGCTCGGCTCAGGCTCCGCCCCCTCTCAGCACACGCTTCACGCCTGAGGAGATGGACCGCGCCCCCGAACTGGAAGACAAGAAGCGCTTCCTGACGATGTTCAGCCTGTCTCACGTCACCATGCAGCAGAGGAGAGGTAACACACTGCAGCCTACATGCTAAATACTGCACCCTATATGCTAAATACTGCACCCTGCATGCTAAATACTGCACCCTACATGCTAAATACTGCACCCTACATGCTAAATACTGCACCCTGCATGCTAAATACTGCACCCTGCATGCTAAATACTGCACCCTACATGCTAAATACTGCACCCTGCATGCTAAATACTGCACCCTGCATGCTAAATACTGCACCCTACATGCTAAATACTGCACCCTACATGCTAAATACTGCACCCTGCATGCTAAATACTGCA
This sequence comes from Neosalanx taihuensis, assembly GCA_030340665.1. Lineage (NCBI taxonomy): Eukaryota > Metazoa > Chordata > Actinopteri > Osmeriformes > Salangidae > Neosalanx > Neosalanx taihuensis. The sequence goes on along the minus strand of CM059295.1, from coordinate 6,353,725 downwards.
CCCTACATGTTAAATACTGCACCCTACATGCTAAATACTGCACCCTACAGGCTAAATACTGCACCCTACATGCTATATACTGCACCCTACATGCTAAATATACTGCATCCTACATGCTAAATACTGCACTCTACATGCTATATACTGCATCCTAGATGCTAAATACTGCGCCCTACATGCTATATATTGCATCCGACATGCTATATACTGCATCCTAGATGCTAAATACTGCACTCTACATGCTATATACTGCATCCTAGATGCTAAATACTGCGCCCTACATCTTATGTATTGCACCCGACATGCTATATATTGCACCTGACATGCTAAACACTGCACCCTACACTCTGCTTACTAGTGTCAATGCAGCAGAATCTGTCAGAGCTAGTTAGAGAGACTCCCTGACCCTTGACCCTCTCTGGCATGTTCTGACCGCTGACCTGTGACCCCTGGCCGGCTGACAGCTGGGTACATGAGCCTCCAGTCCTTCTCCTCTCTGCAAGGCCCACACACACACCACACACATACACACACACCACACACACACACACATACACACCACACACATACACACACATACACACACACCACACACACACACACACACACACCACACAGGTGGGTCATGAATTATACATGACCCTGATGAGTGGAAGACAGCTGGACATTTGGAAAATCTAAACACACACTTCTCTCTCTCACACACGCTCGGTCCCTCCACACACACACACACACGTTGTCACGCACACGCGCTTTCCCTCACACACCTTCCCCCTCACGCACACTCTCTCGAACACGCGCATTCACAGAATGTCTTTCACCCCCCCTCTCCCCCCCACCCCCCCCTCTCCCCCCCCCCCCCCCCCCCTCCGTTGGGGCTCAGAGTAGCAGCAGCAGCTTACTATGATCCCTGTCTAATCCTCCAGATGTACCGCGTGCCGCCTGCAGATGGCAGCGTGCTGCTCCACTCCCTCACAGGAGGGCCTAGAACACACAGTCATACACGCTCACACACACACACACTCACTTATGCACACACATCGACACACTCTCTCTTCGAGGAGGCTGTAGTGTTGATGCAGTTGAGGATTAGACACAGCTATGTGGGAGTGATGTTAATGGGCTCTCTTTTTGTTCTCCCCCTCCCCCTCACTCTCCACCCTCTCTCTCTCTCTCTCTCCCTCTTTCTTTCCCTCTCTCTCTCTCCCTCTCCTCTCCCCCCCCTCCCTCACTCTCTACCCTCTTTCTCTCCCTCTCTCTCCCCCCTCCCTTTCTCCCCCTCCCTCACTCTCTCCCCCTCGCCCCTCTCTCCCCGTCTCTCCCTCTCTCCTCCTCCCCCTCTCTCTCTCCCCTCTCTCTCCCTCGCCCCTCTCTCTCCCTCTCCCCTCTCTCTCTCAGATAATGAGAGAGTTGTGGAGCTGCTCCAGGCTATTAAACAGAAGAGCGTAACCTTGGACACCATCAGACACGCCCCCCACCCCCTCTGTAAGAGCCCTCCAGCACAGAACTCTGGTACGAAAAAACACACACACAGACAGACACACACACAAGACATATACACACACAAATACACACACACACAGATACATACACACAGACATGCACAGACAGATACACACAGACAGATACACACAGACAGATACACACACAGACACACACACAAATAGATACACACACAGACAGTTACACACACACACAGACAGTTACACACACACACACACACACAGATGCAAACCGTTACCCTGATTTTCCTTTTCCCTCAGTGCTGTAGTCAGTGTAGCAGGTGTGGGGGAGAGTGTGTTGATGTCAGTATGAGAGGTGAACACAGTGAGGAGATACAGTGATAGATACCAAGATGACCCCAGGCCATCGCCATGCTACCAGCACTCTCTCATCTCATTGGCTCTAACCTGTGTCCATCTCCACAGATCCCGCCCCAGCCCATTCCTCCAGCGAATCAGATGACCCACTCAGTGCCAGGCCGCCGAGCCCCTCCCACCCTCGCACCGCCTCTCCCGGCGCCCCCCTGGGCCACCCCAAGCCTCCCTCCGACCCCCCGAGACCAAAGGACCCTCCTGCCCCCCCGGGGCCCCTCCAGGACAAGACCCGACCGCCCTCCGATGGCCCCCACCCCAAGAGGAGTGCCAGTCTGCTGAACAGTCTGCGGCCCCCCATGCAGCCCCCCCCGCAGCCCAAGGACGGCCACCCCACCCTGAACGGCCGGGCCAAGCCCTGGGAAAGCTTCACTCCAGAGGAGTTCGCCCAGCAGTTTCATGAGTCCGTGCTGCAGTCTACCCAGAAGGCCTTGCAGAAGCACAAAGGTAACACACACATCTGAACACACACACACTTTGTTTAATTGATGTTAGTGTTTTGTGTAGGTCCACCGTTGTGTTACAAGGTAGTGGAGGTGGTCTTTGTTGTGTTACGAGGTTGTGGAGGTGGTCTTTGTTGTGTTACGAGGTTGTGGAGGTGGTCTTTGTTGGTGTTACGATGTTGTGGAGGTGGTCTTTGTTGGTGTTACGATGTTGTGGAGGTGGTCTTTGTTGGTGTTACGAGGTTGTGGAGGTGGTCTTTGTTGTGTTACGAGGTTGTGGAGGTGGTCTTTGTTGTGTTACGAGGTTGTGGAGGTGGTCTTTGTTGGTGTTACAATGTTGTGGAGGTGGTCTTTGTTGGTGTTACGATGTTGTGGAGGTGGTCTTTGTTGTGTTACGATGTTGTGGAGGTGGTCTTTGTTGGTGTTACGATGTTGTGGAGGTGGTCTTTGTTGGTGTTACGATGTTGTGGAGGTGGTCTTTGTTGTGTTACGATGTTGTGGAGGTGGTCTTTGTTATATTACGATATTGTGGAGGTGGTCTTTGTTAATTACCATGTTGTGGAGGTGGTCTTTGTTATATTACGATGTTGTGGAGGTGGTCTTTGTTGTATTACGATGTTGTGGAGGTGGTCTTTGTTGTGTTACGAGGTTGTGGAGGTGGTCTTTGTTGTGTTACGAGGTTGTGGAGGTGGTCTTTGTTGTGTTACAAGGTTGTGGAGGTGGTCTTTGTTGTGGTTAGTCTTAGAAGGGACATCCTAGTGATACATGACCTGTCGGGGTTAGTGAGAGATCATCAAGGCTTCCCTGGGATGCATGTGAAGATGATCGACAACATGATCAAGAACTCTTTACCTGACCCTCTCTCCCCCCTCTCTTCTCTCCCCCCCTCCCCTCCCAGGTGGTTCCACGGTGACCTCTGAACCCTCCCACCTGCAGGACTCCTCGTCCGTGCACTACAACATTCCAGAGCTGCAGAGCGGCCGGCCGCACGTGCACTCCCACGTGCACGCTCACGGGCACTCCCACGCGCAGGCGCACTCCCACACCCACCACCCCCACGCTCACCCCCACGGCAACACCCATCCCCACGGCAACGCCAACGGACAGCACTTTCCCCTGCCGCTCCACCGGGACGCCCCCGGCAACAGGGAGGAGCTGTCGGCCCCTGACGACTCGGAGGAAGAGGAGGAGGAGGATGAGGAGGAAGAGGAGGCACCAGCTCCTAGATGGCAGGGGATCGAAGCGATATTCGAAGCTTATCAGGAATACATAGAAGGTGAGCAGAGAGAGAGGTACAGAGAGATGAGTGTTACAGCACGTTCTGACCAGCAGGGGGAGCTGTGTAGCAGAACAGCATGTTCTGACCAGCAGGGGGAGCTGTGTAGCAGAACAGCATGTTCTGACCAGCAGGGGGAGCTGTGTAGCAGAACAGCATGTTCTGACCAGCAGGGGGAGCTGTGTAGCAGAATAGCATGTTCTGACCAGCAGGGGGAGCCATAGACATATATAATGTTAGTGTTAATGTTAACATATATAATAGACCTTATAATAGTATATATATACATATATAATAGACATATATAATAGACCTTTCTAATGTCTATGGGGGGAGCTGTGCAGCAGAACAGCATGTTCTGACCAGCAGGGGGAGCTGTGTAACAGGAAAGGCTTAGAGCAAATATGTTGATAAGACCTGTCGTTTATTGTTCTGTCTTGAGTGACACACGTGAGTGTGTTTACGCACATATAACACACCCTCCCCTCCCCTCCCTCCCCCCTCCCTCCAGATCAAGGTGTGGAGAGGCAGGTGTTGCAGAGTCAGTGTCGCAGGCTGGAGGCTCAGCACTACAACCTCAGCCTCACCGCAGAGCAGCTGTCTCACACCATGGGGGTAAGACACGCCTACCGTCTAGCCTGTCTGCCGGACTGTCTCTCTGCCTGTCTGTCTCTCTGCCTGTCTGTCTCTCTGCCTGCCTGTCTGTCTCTCTGCCTGCCTGTCTCTGTCTTTCTGCCTGCCTGTCTGTCTGTCTCTCTCTCTCTGCCTGTTGCAGAATACACATACAATGTCCCGTGTCCAACTGGCCCAATGTTTTATGTAGCTTTTAATAATTGATTCTCTTTCCTTTACGTTTCCGCCCCTCTCCCTCTCTCTTCTCCTCTCCCCGTCTCTCCCTCTCTCCTCCTCTCTCCCTCTCTCTCCTTCTCTCTCCCTCTCTCCCCCCTCTCCTCCCCAGGAGCTCATGTCCCAGAGACAGAAGCTGGCGGTGGAGAGAGAGAAGCTGCAGGCGGAACTAGAGCACTTCAGGAAGTGTCTAACGCTGCCGCAGACCCACTGGCCCAGGGGGGGCCACTACAAGGGCTACCCCCCCAGGTGACCCCCCCAGGTGACCTCCCTAGGTGACCTCCCCCACACGCCTTCCGTCCCCCACTTCACTCTCCCAGCCCGCTCACTGGCCTGAACACACACACAGAACTTATCTTCATGGCCCGGCCCAAGACTGCTCCACAGAAGGAAATAGGGATGGAGGGATGGAGGGAGGGATGGAGAGGAGGGGCTTGAAGGGGTGGGGATATTAGCCCCGGCGGCCAATGCTTGACCCTGTCAGCGTCTGGGTTCAGAGGAAGCAAGAGATTGTTCTGGACGACGCTCAAAGACGGCGCGCACACACCCCCCGCACTTACACACTTACCTGCTTTGGTCACTGTCATCATTCTCTTTGCTCTGCCCCCCCCCCCCTCTCTCTGCCCCCCCCCCCCCCCCCCCCAATCTGTGCCTCTCCCATGACCTCACAGCCACACAGACAATCCCACAAATGAGACGACAGCTCAAGGGTGTGGCTTAGTGACAGGGCGCCATCCACTACCAATCAGCTGCCCCCTTCTGGCCAATGGGACTGAACAGGCCACACTGTCCCTTTCTAGGAGCCAATGAGCTTCTCACCTGGAAATGCACTTAACAATGAAGAGTGACATGCTGGTACTGTGTAAACAACCCAGAACAGTTCGACATTAGGGAAGACCTTACAAAATGCACATTTTGGAAAGAATAAAGGAAAATGATTTATTTCAAAATAGAAAATTTGAGAATAAGAATTTAATAAGGTGCTTCAGCCTTGTATTGTAAATAATATGAAGACTAAAACAGAATTTTGTATGTTTTTATTACTTTAATCATTGTTCTTTTGAAAGAAAGAAGAAAAGGCCGCCATTTTTATATATATATACACATATATATATATGTTGATGCTTTTTGGGCGGGAAAGGAAAGGCCTTGCTTTTAGTGTTTGTTCTGCTCCTGGCCGAGGCCGCCATATTGTTAGAAGAGAGAGAAAAAGAGCTCCACCCCTCTTTCCTCTCTCCGCTCCTCTCCCCTGCTCTGCTCTGCTCTGACCCTCTGGACCGCTGTAGCGTGGTTGGTGACCCCCCTAACCCCCTACTCCCTCAAGCCTAGCTAGGTGGATCTTTCTGGGGGGTTAGACTTAGACATACTCCCCCTTCCTCCACCGCTGTGCTCTCTGCTCTGACCCATGTGACCGGTGCTGTGTTGGTCACATGACCGGAGCTGTGTTGGTCATGTGGCCGGTGCTGTGCTGATCATGTGACTGCATGACGCTCTCCAGCATTGTTAAGCCTTTGCTGTGATTGGTCAGTAAGGTCTTGTTGTCAGTTTCATGGCGTAACTTCTGGATGTCCTGGGTGTGTTACTGCCACCACTGGTCGCCATATAGTAGTGCCAAAATAATCCTCTCTGCTGATTAAACCCCAAATTATTCAGTTAATTTGAACCTTTACAACTGTGTAACATAGGTGGCCAATCTTTGATGAAAAAAATTGCTTAATTTGTAATTTATTTATATTTTTTATTATTCACCGTTTATTTTTGTGTCAAATCAATCTGCGGGAGTTCGTTACAATTCTTCTCCACCGGAGGGCGCTCACATCCAAAGTCAATGAGCACTTTTCTTTTGCCAAGTTTGATTCCTTGATGTCATGTAAGCAACACCACATAAAAAGCCTGAATTTCCTTTCCTCTGACTCGATCGACCATGCAAACTGCCCCCCTCTCCTCCAGAACCTGGAAAACTGGCATGAGCAGAGAGCAGTGATGTCACACCACTGATGTCACACCCGTGATGTCACACTGTGTTCATTCAGCAGACGCTTCAATCCAAAGCTACACCCACGTGGGGGATCTTGAACCTGCAACCTCTTGATTTTGAGGTCAATTGCTCTAACCGCTGAGCTGCAGAGAGGGTGGGGGGAGGGGGGTGGGGGGAGGGGGGTGGGGGGGTGGGAGGGGGAAGCCAACCTTGTTCACAGAGGGAGCAGAGCTCAGAGCCCAGCCTGTCTGTCAGGTACAGGAAGTGCTACCGCCGAGGTTAGCAGCCAATGAGCTAGCGGGAGGGATAAGCCCCTCCCCCGGCCTGCCTACCTTATATCACCAACTCACGCACACGCAATAGCAACCGTACTCAATGGAGGATGTCTAGATGCTGTGAAATTCTGTTTTTAAAATTGTACTTGTTTGAATTCATTGTAATGTAATATATTCTTTGTTGAATGTAGTAATTAGGTATTTATGAATATATTGCTGTAATTTCAGACAAAAAAGAAAATAAAATATTTCAAAAATGCACCTCAGTGTTTTTAGTTCATATTTGCGTATTTAGAATAATCAAACTCGTGTTTTTAATACAAAACTTTATTAGAAAATCAAAAACACGTAGATGGGTCCCTTATCTGAGTTCCACTGGTTGAGGATTCATATATGTGAATTCATATCATGGAAAAACAGTTATGGTAACAAAGCTTTCTATTATAAGGGAAGACGTTGTGAGAAGTTAAAACTCTGCTCTAGTCTAGATTCTGACCATAGTCTGCTCAATATTCTAGAACTCTCACCAGTGTGGTACACATTCTAGAATTCTGACCACAATCTGATCTATATTCTAGAATTTGACCATATTCTGAGCTAGAACTGACCACAATCTGTTCCATATTCTAGAATTAATATCAAAATCTGGTCCATATTCTAGAATTCTGACCACATTCTGTTCCATATTCTAGAACTGACCACAATCTGTTCTAAATTCTAGAATTCTGACCACAATCTGATCTATATTCTAGAACTGACCACAATCTGATATGTATTTCAAGGATTTTGACTTTGAATGGATTGTCCTCCAAATGACCAGTATCTCCACTAATCTGTTTTCTGGGACTTTGACCCAAGTCTGATCAGTAGTCCAGGGCCTTGAGCCCAGTCTGGTCAGTAGTCCAGGGCCTTGAGCCCAGTCTGGTCAGTAGTCCAGGGCCTTGACCCCAGTCTGGTCAGTAGTCCCGGGCCTTGAGCCCAGTCTGGTCAGTAGTCCAGGGCCTTGAGCCCAGTCTGGTCAGTAGTCCAGGGCCTTGAGCCCAGTCTGGTCAGTAGTCCAGGGCCTTGAGACCAGTCTGGTCAGTAGTCCCGGGCCTTAAGCCCAGTCTGGTCAGTAGTCCCGGGCTTTGCCCCTGCTGGAGTCTGGCTGCAGGTTGGACCGCAGCTTGTACATGCAGTTAAGAGACTCCAGCAGGAAGGAGCGTGTGGTGTTGATCTCCATCAGCGTCAGGCTGTCCAGCTGGGGGGAGGGGGAGGGGGGGGGAGAGTGTTCATCAGGTTGAAATTGAAGGTATTGAGGTCAAAGATGTTGAATCTTGTGACATTTAATTGTGAATCACAATATCTTTGTGAATTGCATTACATTTGATTGTGAATTATGAAACTAATATAACTCCATCCTAATAAACAGCATACATTTAAAGGATGTTGCTTGGCTTCTTTTGACATGAAAAACTAATGCTGGTTTCCAAAATTATAATAATGTCAAACAGCATATTTAACATGTTAAAAGCTAACGGCAGGGTCCTGCGTGCACGAGGGCGGGGCTACCTTGGCGTGAGCCTCCTGCTGGCGGATGAAGCTGTCGGCGGAGAGGCGGAGCTTAGCGATGCGCGTGTCCCAGATGTCCTTCACCAGCGTGCGGATGTCGTCAGCTTTCGGGATGTTGTCAGACGCGCTGCAGACCAATGAGACGGTGACAAACGGCTACTCAGCTATCTGAGCACGCTCTCTGCCTCCACAGGAGCGGAGGCTGAACCACGCGAAGGGGGAGTTAGCGCTTTTATTTTTATACTTTAGATCAGGATTCTACCAAGCACTACTCCAGCTGACTGCATTTAGAGAAACTCCTTAGTGATATCAGCTGGTGTAGTGGCTTGGTTGACACGAAAACCTGCACCCTCTTGGCCCTCGATGGCACGAGTTTAAGACCACTGCTGTAGATGAATGCATGATTGGCTGGACCTGATAGTGGTTTCCTCCAGGGTTACGACGAGTCTTATTAAGGGAATTAGATTTATAGGAATTTTTATGAAATATATTTTTGTTGCTTGCTTTCCTACAGGTACTCCAGCACTTTCGAGGTTCATGTTATTTAACTGTAACTTGTTTAACTGAACGCTCTTGTGCTTCTTTCCTTTGGCACTTATTTGGTTTCTCACAATGTTTGCTTCATAATCTGACAACCTGCATTGTTTGGGGACTATCTCCTTGTTATGATCAGTGACCGATGCTTTTTTGTAAAGTGAAAATAATGGCACCGAAAATAGCGACCTAGACAGGCTCCCGTCAAAGTCGATTCCTTGTCTGTGGAAACGTACATGGCAAATTAAAAAAAAAAAAACATTTTGATTCTGATAAAAGGGTCTGTTAAATGAATCAATGTAAATAAAGATCAGCATCTCCACACTCACTGGTTGAGCAGTAACTTAGTGAGCTCCATGTAGTACGGGCTGGGCACAGGGGTGAATGTGTCTTCCTTCCTCTCCAGCTCTCGAATCTCCTCCAGTTTGTCTGTGAACAGGACAAAACACAACTGATCACCACTTGGAAAGTACAAGGACGATACAAGCAGAGCAGTGGAGAGAGCGATCCTCCATATGACTACTACTTTGACCACTGGTTTCCATTAGTTTCAATGACGTTAGATCTTTATAAGGCAACATGACGTTGTGTCCTTGGGCAAGGCACTTCACCCTACTTGCCTCTGGGGGGAATGTCCCTGTACTTGCTGTATGTCACTCAAGATAAGAACGTCTGCTAAATGACTAAATGTAATGTAAATATATATATATATATGAGTAGCATCATCAAGTGATGAGCATAAATGTGTCTGCCTAGAGTAGAGAATATTCATTTGAAGTTTTACATTTGGGCTTTTGCTTGAACACCCTCTCCTCCATCCAGGACTCTGTGGTCAGTCTACCCACCCACATCCATCCACTCTGGAGGAACGATCCTGCACTTCTGCCTCTGTTTCAGGTTAAGAGCCAGCCACACAGGGACATCCACAGGCATCCCTGGGTTAAAGGGACCGAGGTCACCCTGAAAGGTTTTTAATAGACATTATTCAGAATAATACATCCAGGACACACACTTAACTCAGTGGTGTAGGTTACACCTTAGTTGTTGTCCTTGGCAACACATGGTGTCAAATTGGTGCCATCAAGGGTCAAGAGGGTGCAGGTTTACATCAGCCAAGCTCTACAGCAGGGGTGTCCAATCCTAGTCCTGGAGGGCCACTGTCCTTACAGTTTTAGATGTTTCCCTGGTCTAGCACACCTGATACTAATGAATAGTCATTACCAGGCTTCCACCGAGCTATATAGTGACCAGTTCATTAGAATCAGGTGTGCTGGAGCAGTAAAACATCTAAAACGGTCAGGACAGTGGCCCTTGAGGACCAGGATTGGACACCCCTGCTCTACAGTGTAGTGTAGAGTCTACACCAGCTGATCCCACTCATAGAGAAGCACGTTAGTGAGATCAGCTGGTGTAGTGCTTGGTTGACACGAAAACCTGCACCCTCGATGGCACGACTTTGACACAACGGACCTATTGGATGAGTATTACTGTTAACAATGACTTCTGGAAGCAAAATAGGCATTTTTTCCACTTGCTGGTAGGACCAAACTGTAGTAGAATAACACCAATGCACAAAGGCCATTTAATCTACCTTAACCAGTACTACCAGCTTTCAGAAGCAGCTTTATATTTTAGTCACGCTGCTGTCCTACTGGACTGTAGGTATAAACAAACCGACTCACTTGACAACATTGTCTTTAACTAGAACACTCACCCCGATTAAATATATTTTGTCAAGGCTGAAATTCGGGATTATTTTCACAATTTCCCTTTCGGCGAGGAACTCCACCTCTGAAGGGTCCATGGCAGCCCTGTTCGGACCGTGCTACAGTTCCCGCGCTTTGAGCCTCTATTTCCGGTTGACTTCCTCATAGTGTTTTTCCTAATATTTCACAATAAAGGTCACACAAAAAACGTGAAAAGTACATCTATCTATCCCAAACATAATACGTGTTCCTTACAATTAAGGAAGTATGGAAGATCATTTAAACAGATTCCTCATAACCGTATTATCATCAGCAGACTAACTTCCACTAGTGATACAGTAATTCTGCTGTGTTTTCTTGCAACTAGTGTAAATTCAAGGACTCTCAAGGACAGAGTCAGAATTTGCATGTGTCTGTTCATTGTTAATGCATCTGTATCTCTTCATTAAATAACAAAGTAACTTGGTTTAGCTTCTCAACTTCATATTTACTCCCATATCCCAGTTTTGAATTCGTAGCACAAGACATGTTGACAAAACGATTTTAAAACTAATGCTTTCACGTCGACAAATCAATGACGGGACGCAAGTTCTGGCTCGTTGTACTGATGAAAATTGTCTTCACACCACTTGGGGGTGCTGTCTACTCACATGTTAGAAAGTCGTGTACGTTTCGTAAAATGACATTTAACATCCTTTAATTGTCTCAAAGTGGGGGAAATTGCAGTTTGCAGCAGCAGCAGGGTACAGTCACAGCACTCAGAGAAGCAGTTAAAAATATAATTATCAATATAAAACATCTCAGCACAAGTTGATGTTCTGTTACAGGATATTTTTTCAAATGTCTTTCATGGATGTTTTAGTGGTAACGTCACGTTAATAAGTGTTTTATTTGATTCTAATCAGTACAATATTTACAATATCGGTATCTTTAACACGATGCTTTAATGCAAGCAAGGCGGAAACATGATTAAATTCAAAATTGCGGCCAAAAAAAATGGTAGAGGGTTACATTAATATGAAGCCTTAATTAACCTTTTTAATGTAGAAAGGAAAATTATGTAAAAGTAGAAATGTGTGTATTTAGTTGAATATTTTGATGTTCATCATTTATCGGGATCATAAGGGATATGAGTGGTACATCATAAGACAATAACAAGCCAAAACACAGATGATCTTTATCTCAAAAGTTATTTTATATTTGTACATTCCGTTCATACAATTATGTACAAAAATTCATATCAAGACATCAGTTATTTTATTTATCTTGTTTAATCTTAAACTATTTTCTAATCTCAAAAACAAACTTAATTTCTATAATATTCCAACTGAGAATATTCTTTAATCCAAACAGTCTATTGTCTATTACTCATCATATGGCAAGATTCAATTTAGCAATTAAGAATGACCTAATTGAACAAATACATAATAAATCAATCTAATTAAAGGAAAAAAATATAAGTGTAAAATATTATAATTAAGACTTATACGAAACAAAGAATACAACGCAATTTATATAATACAGTCGGTCATTATATAAATAGGTCTAATCTCTGCAGAATAATCCATGAATGACTATCATCTTTGTAAGGCTAGTGATCGTTAAAAAATCTTTAGTATTTAATTGAAAAATCAAATACAAGTTTCTTCTACAATGAAAAATCTCACACCAACTACAAGCAAACACAAACGATTGCAGAGAAAACGCAACAAAAGAAGAAGGAAAACTACAATTAAAAAGCTGTTGCATTCCAAGAGAGCAGGTGTTTCTCACCTGAATCCTCCGTATTAAAGGTATGAGGATCCTGACAGTGCCTGTATTCTTCAGGTACTTACATGTAGTCTAACTGTCCCCAATGTCCCTGCAAGACTCCCTCAACCTCCCACCTACAGAACAAAGCATCCTGAAATCTGCATTCCTGTGCTACAGGGGTTGTAGCACTACATGTGCTGCATAAACAGCAACATCCGTGCTCAAGTGTTGTGACTCTGGGGAGGTGGAGGGGCAAGCAGAGGGTGGAGGTACGAGGAGGAGAGGATTCTGAGCACAGGTGGAAGAGGAGAGGGTTCTTAGCACAGGTGGAGCACAGACTTGTTGATCTCTGGGTTGGTCCAGTCGTTCCTGAGGTCGTCCAGGTGATTGTCAAAGTCAACAAGACTCTCGTAGGATCGTCCATCCAAAAGAGAGGATGTGATCTTCTGGGCCTCGGTCCAATCCTCGAAACAGTCGCTGGAACAAAACCCAGTGATCTTATGATCTGCTGATGATCTCCAGAGTAACTACTCATTAACCCCTGTAGAGCCAGCAATACATATTATGGGATGCACAGAGGCTTGTTGCCTGGGGATACTTACTCGTTAACCTCTCTGCTTTTCCACTTGTTTTCGTGATGGTCGTAGATGGAGACGATTGGTTCAAAGCAGCTCATGGTCAGTCTGCTGTTGTCCACCTAAGAACCAGAGGTCACAGGTCACACAAGAGGGAGTAGGCAATGAATGTGTGGTGGGATATATAACCACGTGTTTGATTCTCATAGGCTGGGAAGCAGGAAGGGGGTTTACCATCACGATTGCCGCTTCGCTGAAATTCTCTGAAATCCTGGCTGCCACTTTCTCTGCAACCTGATTGGGTCTGTCAGGAGACAGAGAGAACATATGTGACCATCATCAACAACATTAATTATTATTAGATACTAATATAGAATATAGGAAACCATATTACCTGAAATCTTTTATACGTTCATTGGCTTGGTAATATCCCGCAATGACATATCTGTTCTCCTTGCACCAAGTATCAATCTGAGTCAGATCCACAGGTAATAATTGAAAAGGCAATAAGTGGCAGCTAATACCAAGTTAAACACATAAACATCATTGAAATCTAAATGAATAAGTGGCAGGAAGGGGGAACAAAAATCTAGTATTTATAATGTGTTTCCCAGCCCTGGTCCTCAGGACCCACTGTCCCGCACGTTTTAGATGTTTCCCCCTTCCCACACCCCTGATTCTAATGCATGTTCATTACCAAGATTCTTCAGTGCTAGACAAAGTCCCATTCATTTGAATCAGTTGTGTTGGAGCAGAAAGACATCTAAAACAAGCAGGACAGGTGTTCCCTAAGTACCCGGCTTGGGATCCACTGATCTAGATGTCCACCTACCAGTGTTAGAGCCACTTCCAACATAGGTGCCAAAGCCAACGTGACATGGAAGAGAGGTACACAGTCCACGCAGAGGATTGAAGCATGGTGGTCTTCCTTTTTCTTGTCCTTTTGTTTCTCGGCCACCAGTAATCCATTCACGGCGCACTGGGGGTATTTAGCCGCATGCAGAAGCATCTTACAGTATGCCTGGGTTGTCAGTTTAATAGGCATGTTTCTGATCGTGTTAGCTGAGACCTTTTAGCTTGTTATCTGAACTGTCCAGCAGGACCGGTGGTCTAGAGATGTTCTCTGTTAGCTAATTGGTAGCATGCCCGTTAACTGTCGACAGCAATAACGTGCAGTTTGATTCTATAGGACTCAGAACTGTGTCTAGGTACATTAAGATCACTTTTAGACCAGTGTTGGTAGCAGGTTAAGTCTATCTGGTTCCAGTTTGTGCTCCTTCACGCTGCCAAGCTCGTTATCCCTTCTGCTGATGATGGGTTTGCGCCGGTAACGTAAAGCACGCAGAATTGTCGTAACGGAGTCTGCAACTGACTTCATTTTGGTTCTTTGAGGGAGATGAAATTGGTTTATTTCTGCACCAAAATGGCAGCATCAGGCCATCGGTTTCGACACAGGCCGGTGTCGTAAATATCATTTTATTAAACTTATATTGTTACTCTAAATGCATTGTAATGTCATAATTTTCCATAAATGTAAATTTAATGACTTATTGTTAATATACAGTTCACATTTCCAAGTTTTAGAGACGTGACTGTTTGACCTTCCGCGTGCCCTCACGCTGCGCTCTGACGTGTTTCCGGCGTGTCCTCACACTTCCTTTACGGTTTCCTGAGCGTCGGAAGAAGAACAAGTAAGTGGCGGCCGGTGAAAATCATCTACAACTGATATTACGTCGACGTTTTATATGAACAAAAAACGATACACATTATTTCTATAGGTTTACGCAAACCAAGTAGAGGTAGGAAATGTGTATGTGCGTCCGAATTTAGCCAAGTAAAGAGATGTGACATAGAGGTCGTGATGTCGGAAGGCTGACAGCCTAGCTCGACTGGGGCTCAGTTAGCTTAGCATCAATAGCTTGTAGCATCATTAGCTACTTTGTGAGAGCAGGGAGTCTGATTAGAAACCTTGTTACCATCACTCAGCCACAACATGTAATCTGGTACTGAGCTCATAACATACATGTTAGAACGAAGATCATCCACACTAAGACGGGCAGATGTTGTGTAGTTGTCCTGGTATGACCTTGTGTGCTAGCTGGCTAACAGGCTAATCAGAGAACAGCGACTAGCAGGTGGAGAGAAGAGAGAGAAGAAAGAGCGGAGAGAAGAAAGAGGAGAGAGAGAAGAAAGAGGAGAGAGAAGTGAAGTTGCCCCCCTGACTGCCCCGTATTGACTGATTAATACTCCCTTTGTTGATTTCGAGGTTCTCCATATGAATCCATCAGACCCATTTGAATAGTTGTTGGTGCTTGGTGGTGTTATAAACCCAAACAGTTGGATTGTGCCAGTTCACAACCGCAGGTGCGATTATCTAAAGATGGTTTGGTTGAAATCGGTGTGTAAACCCTCATTCAACCAGGAGTGATCCTTAGTAGAAAAGGTTAGAAAGGGAATCCTCTGTACAGTTTCTGATAGGACAGTTGATTTGGAGAACCACATCTGAAACCTTTTCTACTATTATTTAGTAGAGGAGAAAATGGTGTCAGTTAAGTATATAAGCAAGTAATCCAGCTAACAGGTTATTAAATGTTCTTTCCTCCCAGGATGTTGGCTGCCAGAGCCCTGCGCCTCGTTAGCAAACGTGCCATATCGACGTCCGTGTGTCTGCGTGGGGGTCATGGTAAATATTTACGATCATCACTACGTCAACGCGAAATATGTAGCTGGGACTTTGCAGGTTGTGAAGTATCGGGAGCCGTGTGTCTATTTATAACTAGATGTTTGTTTGGTTTTTTTCTGCAGGGGTGGCTAAGGTCGAGGACTACACCCTGCCTGCCTACTTTGACAGGCGGGAGAACCCTCTCCCAGACATCCAGTATGTCCAGGAGCTGAGCCCTGAGCAGAAAGATCTGAAGGAGAAGGAGAAGGGATCATGGGCCACACTCTCCAACGAAGAGAAGATCGCATGTGAGTAAATACTCATACTGGCATGATGTCAGGCCATCACATTGCTGTTATTCAGTGGGCCTAAACACGTCCTTTATTTATTAATAGTTGCTGTTGTCACACTTAACTCTCACTTGCTTTCTATATATTTGTTCACTTTTTTATATACCCTGTGCCTTTTTCTGCTGTGTTGCCTCACGTGGCTTCATAGACACTTACTTCATGTTTTTACGGAGTTTTCCTGTATCTTGTGTATTTATTTTTATTATTGTCACTCTGAGTGCTGTTGCAAACTGCAATATCCCCACTGCAGGACCAATAAGTAAATAGCGACAAAATAAAAATGATCTTATTTTATCTTACAGATGCAGTTGTGCACATACATAATCAAGACAGCAGATGTTTTGCGTTTTAAGATGTTGCACTATTTAGACTCGTTTGTGGGTTTTGGAGTGTCCTCATTAAAACTTTGTTGTGTCGTCGTCGTCCCCCCCCCCCCAGTGTATCGTATCAGCTTCAAGCAGAGCTTTGCTGAGATGAACCAGGGCACGCAGGAGTGGAAGACTGTGATCGCTGGCATGTTCTTCTTCATTGGGCTCACAGGCCTGGTCGTGTTATTTCAGAGGAAATTCGGTAAGTTCACATGAGAGCCAGGTGTAAGAAATGTATGGTGGTTTTTAGTAGCATGAATAAAATTGGTACAAAGAAATGTAGGACTAGTACACAAGCATTACACAATTATTACACATTACATGAAATGGTTAACAGTCTGACACAGTTCATGTATCCCTGACCGGGCTATCAAACTAAACGGTTTGTAACCCACCCTGACTATGTTTAGGCATCATAGATGCTCTTCCCCGAATCAAACCTTAAGATTTAGCTCAAGTTAGCCGTCCTAACTGGTTGACATTTTAGTTACTGTGCCACAGTATAGAATCTGCTATTTACTAGTCATTGTACATTGACTCACATCTACCTTGAGGAATCAAGCTGAGCGTTTAGGGAATCGGCCTAGTAATCAGAACGGTTCCAGTTCAATTCCTGGCTGTTCATATTTATATTGTGTCCTTGGGCAAGGCACTTCACCCTCTTTGCCTCAAGGGGAATGTCCCTGTACTTGCTGTGAGTCGCTCTGGATAAGAGCGTCTGCTGAATGACTACATGTAAATGTAATGCCAGCCAGCTAACCCTGTGTTCTTGGTTCCACCTGTCCAGTCTACGGAGACGTTCCACCAACTTTCAACGAAGAGTTCAAAGCGAAGGAGTATCAGAGGATGTTGGATATGAGGATTAACCCAGTGGAGGGTTTCGCAGCCCACTGGGACTATGAGAACAAACAGTGGAAGAAGTAGATCCACCTTCACCACCACCTGACCTGACCACAAACTCCAAACAAAACAAATCAATAAATCATGTATTTATCAACTGTGCATATTGCCCTCAGTCTTGCTTTTGGAAGACATCTTCCTCTTAAAAGTAATCTTGTATTATAGACAAACAATAAAGTTCCTATGTTTCCTGTGGTGTGTCACTACTGTGTTACATTCTTCAATTTCTTTGTTCTAGTCTTCATGATAATCTGTGTTGTTTTGCCAATGAATTATTTTGAAACATACTACAACTATATAACTCAGTGTGTACTGTCTCGGAATCCCACCATTATTCTGGTCAATCCGTGTAGTTTAATCTGGAGGGGATTCAGATTGTTTTACAATGGCGGGTTTTATGATGTGCTATTCATATTAGTAAATTAAATGACAGAGGTTAAATATAACTGAATACAAGAGCTCCCGGCATGCAGATTTTTAGGGGGGGTAGACTGCCATGAAAATAGATAATAATAATAATAATACAGTTGTAAAATACGGCATGGTCACTTATAATAATTATGATGTCAGTATATCTGAGTGGACTCGGAAAGAATCCGGAAGGGAAACAGGAGTGACGATCACGCAACAAGATGATACAACAAGCAGCGGCCAAAACACTGATGTTTTACGAATAAACAGTCCTGAATGACCCGTTTGGCCGAGAACAAATTCTGACAAGTATTTCAAGCCTTTTGAACTGTGAAACGTGCGTGTCACGGAGGGTTAAAGGAAACACAGACTTATCTTTGATGTAACGTTCATACACATTGTGTAATCCTTGTGTTCGTCGGGAACCATGGGGAACGGAATGAACAAGGTATGTTGAACTGTTTCTCATTTGTGTTTAGGACAGGACAGAAGGTTGACCATGGGCTCGGGGAAACGATCCTATAAAGATATGGACACAAACTGGCTTGATGTGTCAGATAATGAAAATAACGACACCAGGTCTGACCATATGGTCCATCGTCCACAAACATAGTTTTTGTTGTTAATTCTTCCTTTTGAAGTCCTTATCCCTCAGTTTATAGTCGGGGTGGGTTATAGACTGTACTGTTGCATAGCCCGGTAGGAATCCATAGACTGCGTCAGACTATTAACTGTTTAATGTAATGTTATGTAAAAAAAGAAGCCATGATAAATTACCAAGCCTAAACGACTTTGTGATAAACGTAATTCTATACACTTCCATATTTCACATCACTAATGCCAACTGTGCTAAGTTGACCTAGAGCAAAGACAAATGTGGATATAAAATACATGTATAAAAATTGCAATTAATTTGCATTTACAGTAGTCCTGTCTGCAAGTGCAAACACATAAGGAGACATACGACAGCGCTCTCTAGTGGCCACTAGAGTCAGGTCATCCTTCACTTCCGACCCCGGCCTCTGCAGGCCTTATATGGTCTTAATGAGCACTAATGCGATTATCCCCAGTCACCTTTAATGCCTGCCACCCTGTGCCGCTCAGCAGCCTCAGAACTGATGATCCACTTAGTTGGTGGGTAAGATGGTAGCAGTGGCTTTCTGACCCCACAGAAACATGTGTGTGTCTTCGCAGGTGGTTGACGGGCTCTACCTGGGGAACATACGAGGTGAGGGAACCATCTTTGTTTTGGGGTTTTTAAGATATTATTGTAGAACAAGTTTCAGAGGTGGTCACCCAGACACTGTTTTTAAAATCAAGACGACACCCGTCAAGAAATGATTCTCAGTCTCCTGGATGGGAGTTGATTTTGAAAATAGTGTCTGGATGACTATCAACGAAACCTTTTCTACAATGAAACACTCCTGGATGAATGAGGGCTTTTTAAGAGATATATAATACTTATTATACATTATATTATTATAATAAATATTGTATATATACTATATAATACTACTGGTATCATATATATACAGTATATATCTATATTATATACAATACATTATTATTATTATTATTATTATTATTATTATTATACATGTGTCTGAAAGGAAAGGCAGGTTGATAGAGAGGAAATACTCGCAGCAAAGCGCCCTGATTCAAACCCACAGCGCTGCAGTTGACCTCATCCTACTCTGGTACACAGGCTCAACCAGTGAGCTTAAACATGTCTGTTGGTTTTAGTTATGTCTGTACTGTACAGCCAGGCTTCCACACACATTTATTCATTTAGCAGACGCTTTTATCCAAGGCGACTTACAGTAAGTACAGGGACATTCTCCCTGAGGCAAGTAGGGTGAAGTGCCTTGCCCAAGGACACAAAGTCATATAGCCACAGCAGGGGCTCGATCTCACAACCTTCCGATCATGAGGCCAACGCCTTAACCATTGAGCCATCTGACCCCACACACAGTGATACCCATGCCATGACACAGAGCTGAATCTGAGCAGAAGGATCAGACATATCTCAGGGGTCCAGCCATGATTTTGTTAGAATAAAATGCAAAGTTTCATTTTCTTTACTCATAGTTCGTTTCTCTTTCTCTCAGTTCACTGGTAGAAAAAAAAACATCAATATTTTACTGACCTACAAGAAGTGATGGTTGAACAATAATGCTATTTTGGACAAAATCTGAACTTTCAAACACAACTTTCCTTTGAAACAATGGCTGTGTCCGAAACCACTCACTCATTCCCTACTCCCTACTCCCTATATAGGGAAATAAATGTAGTGGACTATATAGTGAGCTCAACAGAAAAGAAACTTCGGACACTTCTTTTGGCGCCCGTAATTACGTCATCAATGTCGCACAATTAAAACATACCACATTAATGTCTGAAATAAATAAATATAATTTAGCAGGGACTTTAAGGGATCTAAAAGCGACTTACAATAAGTACATTGTTCATGTACATAGTACTTGTACATTTACGACTGCCTTTTTATTAAATTAGAGTCTTTTGCTTACTGTCCTGTACGTTTCATTTTCCGTATTTGGTTTTTTATTTAAGCAGATTTGCATATTGTATTATCTTGGCTCTTTAGTAACAGAGTTACAGAGTAATCGACTGGAATGTTTAAATATATTCTGTTCGTTTAACATTTTCTTTTTCCATGAATGTAGAAAGCCATTTAATTTGCCTTGTTTTAAAATGTGGACTCCAATAAATAGAATAAACTGGCTCGTGACTGTTGTACTGCTCCACAACTCATTTGTTTTGCGCCTCATCCTTACATCCATCCGCCGAAAGAATAGTCACACCGTTAAAATACATACATTTGTACACAGTCTCCCGTCCATCTGCCATATTTACGTTCCTTTGCCGGTTCGTAACTTTGCCCGGAGAAGTTCTGGCAATGCATGATGGGTTATATTGCTCATGTAGTGACCATCCGATGCTCACTACTTTTCGCGGTGAATTGTGGGATACATTCAGGGCACTATATAGGGATCACCTGGTGATCCCTAACGTTTCGGACACCACTACAAAATGGCGTGATCCCTATATAGTGCCCTATATAGGGGTTAGGGAGTGGTTTCGGACACAGCCCAAGTGTTTCTAGGTGCTGTTTACTTCCGTGTGTAGTTTGTCACCTACTCAGCCATGTTGTTCTATGACTGTTTAATATGACATCTGCTCCTCTCTAATTTTAGCCTCTTGGTCCACGGTGCCACAGCTTGACCCTTAGTGCTGCTCAGAGCCCCAAATAGTTCAGATGTAACACGGTCCACTGCTCCTGAATCTAGCCAGCATGGGCGTCGTTAGCCCTGTTTTAGGGGGGCTGAAGCCCCCCCTAAATGTTCTTCAGCCCCCCTAAATAATTATCGGGATTATTATCGGGCCGCCGAAGAAACACGATAATTAATAACAATATTTTATTTCGAAAAATTACCGGATGCTCTCGGTTAAATGTCGGTCACTTGAGCGTCAAAAATGTAACCCACAAGTTCGAAAAACGAGTGAAAAACGGATGTCTTTGGGAATCGCTGGCTAGCTCGCATCGGACTGCGGTGCGATGCAACCTCAGGAAGCCCCAGTGGATTTCACTCGCATTTTCATTCCCGCATTCTCCATTTCCATTTCTGCCGTTGTTCTGTTGCTGCGGGCGGGAAAACTCACGGAGAGAGGAATGTTAACATGTTCTCCCTCCTCTCTCTCCCCCTTTCACCCCTCTCTTTCTCTCTCTCTCCCCTCTCACCCCTCTCTCTCTCCCCCCTCTCTCCCCTGTCTTTCCCCTCTTTCTCTCTCCCCTCTCTCCGCTCTCTCTCCTCTCCCCTCTCTCTCCCACTCTCCCCCCCACTCTTCCCCTCTCCCCTTTCTCTCCCCCCTCTCCCCTCTCTCCTCTCTCTCTCTCTCTTCTCTCCCCCCTCTCTTAGACTCAGAGAACAGAGAGAGCCTGTCACAGAATGGCATCACTCACATCCTGTCCGTCTACAACAATGCCAAGCCAGTCCTGGAGGTGAGATACAGAAGGATGCAGGCACCAGACCAGGCGAAGGAAGCTGACAAAATGAACGATCATTGAAAATCAAAACTTTTTAGCTGACTCGTCGTGAGTTTGGTTGGCGTTAGCTTCTTGTAGTATTGGAGGGTAGTGAAATAGTTTGATGCTGTAGTGCAGCCAGTAGCCACCAGGTGGCAGTGAAGTCCCACGTCTGAACAGATGGTACTGTTGTAACTCTGTAGTATGTACTTGTAGTAGGCTATGTATGTTACAGTCAGTGCTTCATTCAAGTATTGGAAATTTGATTTTGATGAATTGTACTCTAATGTAACAGTGTTTTAAGTCCATATCTACATGTTTCTGCATTCTGTGTTTATCTCAAACAGAACATGACCTACCTGTGTATCCATGCTGCAGATGCATCCAACCAGAACCTGTGAGTACACACACACACTTGGACACACACATTTGGACACACACACATTTGTACACACACGCATACTTGTACACACACACACACACCCACATACACACTTGTACACACACACATACTTGGAAACACACACACACACACTTGGGCACACTTGTACACATAAACACCCACACACACACACTTGTACACTCAAACACCCACACACACACTTGTACACTCAAACACCCACACACACACACTTGGACACACACTTACACACTAGTTTTGCACCGGTTGTGACTAATGCCTCAGTGTCTCACCATTACACAGCAGGCTTGGTTTAACACACGCGCAGGAAAAGTGGTTTAGTCACCGTTTGGCATCCCAACTGTAACGGCGTTTGGACAGGGCGTTACCCTGTACATGTAAGGAGGTGTTCTCCTTTTTAATAGAATACCTCATTTGTATGTAATAAAACGGGGCACCACCAGTTATTTGGTAAGGAAACGGAGGAAAGAATTAGGGATTAATAGTGTATAATGATATTTTGAATAATTCGTCTTTATCTTTAGTCGTAGGAAGGCGAGGCTGTTGTCCAAGGAAAGTCTTTCTTCAAAGGTTCTGGTGCTGTAGTGGGCCTTCCTGGACTTCTTAAAACAGGGTGTTGGCTTGATATGACGGGAGGACTTAGAGGTCACGTGTTCTCAGGTCGGTCCGTTTGAAAAAGCCAAGTTAGTTCCTTTGTCTTGGGTTTTTATGCTGTGAGAAGGGAATGCTTCAAAAATCTGAGATGGCATAAGGGTGTGGAATGTTTCTGAGTTGAAATCTTCCAAATGTCCGTGGAAGTGCTTAACTTCAATAACTAACCGTTCAGAAACGGTTTTGTTAGTATGGCACAGTCATTTTGATACCTTATCATCAACACTTCTCATAGAAGGAAAGGAAGTTCCATTAAAACATCACATTACATTAAACACAGCACAGGGGCACAGGCAGAGCACAGCGTTCTATCGTAAATCAGTTGTTGCCTTGGTCAGTCCCTCACTGATGTGGGATGGGACTGGAAACTCTACTAACTACACAACAGTCTTTTAACAGTTGGTGGTATACATCTGAACTTGAAGTTCAAATGTGATGACAGACCTTCAAGTTGGACCTATTTATGTCCAGATCCAGCTTAATCTCAGTCAAACTAACTCAATGAGCTTTTCAGTCATTTAACTTTAGTGGTTCTAAAATCATTCTGGCTTCAGTAACCCCTTTCCCTAATGTCTGAATCAAAGTACATCCATACCTATATTTCTGCTGTATTAATACATAGTCTTATATTTTGTTAGCATGGAGCCTGTTATGTTAGCATATTTCCATGACTTAATCACATATTTCCCCCTTTTTGTCACCTACCCTCTGTAGTAGCTCCACATAGCCCTGTTTAAGAAAGCCTTTATCTTGTCTAATGTTGTGAAAGGGTAACTACTCTGAGCCGACACACAATACTGGAATACAGCAGGACCAAGCACAGGCTGGACCTGGAATCGAATAGTTCCCAGTCAGACACAATAGAAGAGACCTCCAGTTATTCTGGGATGGCAGTGTTGATGTTGGATACTCGCTGTACCTTGGCGGTTCTTAAAATATTGTTGAATCTTGATTCATTTGGGAGGGAAAGTGACAATGTGCTTCCTTTCCTCATGTCACATGCTGAACATGTGATGTCTACTAATTCATGTTTTCAGCAGAAGGTAGAATCCCCGATAGACTGTCTGGGTTCCCCTGCGCTGTGTGTGTGTGTGTGTGTGTGTGTGTGTGTGAGTCAGAGAGTGTGTTTGTGTGTGTCTGTGTGTATATGTGTGTGTGTGAGTGTGTTTGTGTGAGTGAGAGTGTGTTTGCGTGTGTGTGTGAGTGAAGGAGTGTGTTTGTGTGTGTATGAGTGTGTGTTTGTGTGAAAGAGAGAGTGTGTGTGTGTGAGTGAATGAGAGAGTATGTGTGTGTCTGAGTGTGTGTTTGTGTGAAAAAGAGAGTGTGTGTGTGTTTGTGAAAAAGAGAGTGTGTGTGTGTGTAAGCGAGATAGATAAACTTCTATGAGCTAATAAGTCTTATGTGGAAACACTATATTTCTTCAATTGCAACTTAATTCACTTTGTTTCAAATAGAAGTAAATGGTTCATAACGAGAGCTGCTGTTTGGTCCTGTAAACCAGTTCAGTGACATGTACGTTGTAGTTCAAGATGGTGACGGAACAGGGGGTAGGGGGGCGGGGGTCAGGGGGGTCAGAAAACAAAAGAAATAGCTAAAGAACTCTAGGAATAGAGGGTAAGACTACATATACATTTATTTTGATTTATTAACAATTTTATCATTTTCAAAAAAATCATACTTTTATTTCTATTTGTGTACTTTGTATGTTCTTGTTTAGAAGAATTCGAGTCAGTTTTCGTTGTAAATTTTTTTCATCATTGTCAGCCCGTTTAAATCATTTCCACACAGAGCCTTTTTGCACATTTAACAAGATCTCCGGAAACCAAACAGCTAGACAGAAATGCAGAGGGGATGTTTGTGTCGAGAGTTTTGATCCCAGGAAGAAGGAAAGAAGAAGAAATGCACAAAAAAAAAACAAGAGAAGACGAAAAAACTCAGTCCTTTCTATTTTCTGCCACAAACTGTTTGGATGATTGAGTAATCATCCCTTTCTCTCTCAGAGGACAAAGCTAGCCGACCATATGGCCGCCATTGAGCAACGCTCCTGGGGAGTTGCGTATTTACCATTTGGATGCGGGTGGAAAAAAAAAGCACACAGCAGCATCCTTCCTGCATTGTGTTGTGGCATGCAACGGTATCTCTGGAGATATGGGTGAGACCATGTCTGACAGAGAGACCTCACAGATAACTGGAACTTTCCTCAGAATGCCCTGCAGGACAGCAGATAGGTGGACTGGGGTGAGGGGGTGTTACACAAACACCAGTAGAATATAATATACCACAACTAAGACATAACCTGCTTTCATACACTAAACATCCTATCCCGATATGAGACTTTGTTGTGGGAGGAGAGAGAGGGGAGGGAGAGGGGAGGGGAGGGAGAGGGGAGGGGGGCAAGGTCTCCTCCCAAGTATGTTCTTGTCTGCCTCTCACCTTCAGCATGTGGCAGGAGAGAGTGTAAAGAAGGGAAGTGATACAGGCAGGTGTCTGGGTTGGTGGTGGAGGTAGAGGACTGACACTGTAACCCCAGGCGGGCTGAGAGTATCGGAAAGTTTCACTTCTTGCTGTCCTTTCTTAGATCCTATCTGTTCTTACTCACAACTCAGGTCTCAGAGTCAGGGCCTGTCTGACAGGTCTTTGTGTTGCTTTGACTCCTCAGGTCTGTTGACTGTGTGTCGCTTTGACTCCTCAGGTTTGTTGATTGCGTGTTGCTTTGACTCTTCTGGTCTATTGACTGTGTGTTACTTTGACTCCTCAGGTTTGTTGATTGTGTGTTGCTTTGACTCTTCTGGTCTATTGACTGTGTGTTACTTTGAGTCCTCAGGTTTGTTGATTGTGTGTTGCTTTGACTTCTCAGGTCTGTTGACAGTGTGTGGCTTTGACTCCTCAGGTCTGTTGACTGTGTGTTGCTTTGACTCCTCATGTCTGTTGACTGTGTGTTGCTTTGACTCCTCAGGTCTGTTGACTGTTTGTTGCTTTGACTCCTCAGGTCTGTTGACTGTGTGTTGCTCTGACTCCTCAGGTCTGTTGACTGTGTGTTGCTTTGACTCCTCAGGTCTGTTGACTGTGTGTTGCTTTGACTCCTCAGGTCTGTTGACTGTGTGTTGCTTTGACTCCTCAGGTCTCAGCACTTTAAGGAGTGCATCCGCTTCATCCACGAGTGTCGTCTGGGTGGAGGTGCTTGTCTGGTCCACTGGTAGGTACAGTGTTCCAGCTCCATGCTAGTGGAGAGTGGAGGGGTATGAGGGGGTGGGGGTTGGTGGAGGGGTGGTGGAGGGGCGAGGGCTGGCAGTCAACCACTGACCACCTGGAACATATGCTCATGATCATAGCACGCTGTCCCCCCCTGTTCTCCCCTTGTCCTCCACCCATCCTCCCCCTGTTCTCCCCCTGTCCTCTCCCCCATCCTCCACCTGTCCTCCCCCCATCCTCCCCCTGTTCTCCCCCTGTCCTCTCCCCCATCCTCCACCTGTCCTCTCCCCCATCCTCCCCCTGTCCTCTCCCCAATCCTCCACCTGTCCTCCCCCCGTCCTCCCCCATCCTCCCCCATCCTCCCTCTGTCCTCTCCCCCATCCTCCACCCATCCTCCCCCTATCCTCTCCCCCATCCTCCCCCTGTCCTCCCCCTCACAGCCTGGCAGGTGTGTCTCGCAGCACCACCATGGTGGTGGCCTACCTGATGACCGTCACTGACCACGGCTGGGATGACTGTCTGTCTGCTGTCAAGGCCGTCCGCTCGTTCGTGGGCCCCAACTACGGCTTCCAGCAGCAGCTGCAGGAATACCAGATGACCCAAGTGTCAGAGGTACACACACACTCATACGCATTCATAGACATGCACACGCACACACACTCACACATACACACACACACACACACACATACAGTAGATGAACTGGTACACTCACCCACAGGTGAAAGTAAAACAACACTCTCCCACTCGTTTTTACGTTTCAACGGACACATTGTGCAACAGCAGTCATTGTCAGTTTCCAGGAAAATAAGCCGTCCTGCCTGCTTCATTGAAGGTTGGTATGTGTGCCGGGTGGAGTTACTGTGCATTTTAGTCATTTAGTGGACGCTCTTATCCAGAGCGACTTACAGCAAGTACAAGGACATTCCCCCCTGACCGGCAGCTAGGGTGAAGTGCCTTGCCCAAGGACACAACATCATGTTGGCACAGCCAAGGCTTCAAACCAGAGACCTTCTGATTACTTGCCCAACGCCCTAACCCACTGCAACACATGACTCCACAGTAAAGGGCTGGGAAACCCTCCAGTCTAGCTCTGCATATGTTGGCTCTCACATCACATAGGAGGGCGGTAAACTAGAAAGGTGTTCCCCTGTTCTTTTACTGATTGTTAATCAGATACGATAACCTCCTTCTGTTTCATGTTGTTTGTGTTATCTGATCTGTATCTTGCTTATGAGCTCTGAATTCCGGAACTGCTAGTTTGGATGTCAGAGATCAAAGACTAGTTTTCTCCAGAGACATTTTCTCCAGAGAAACTGAAAGTGTTTTACAGCTGTGATGGTTAATCAATTCATTAATTCATTAATTCATTCATTTTCTTCCGCTTATTCCAGTTAGGGGTCACGGGTGACTGGAGCCTATCCCAGTTACTTCAGGGCCGTAGGCAGGGTACACCCTGGACTGGGGCCAGCTAGTCGCAGGGCTATCACACAGACATTGACAGAGAGACAACCATTCACTCACACAGTCATACAGTCATACACTAGGGACATTTTTTTTCTCTCCACAATGTCCAATTAACCTACCACATGCATGTCTTTGGACAGTGGGAGGAAGCCGGAGTGCCCAGAGAGAACCCACGGTAACACGGGGAGGACATGCAGACTCCACCCAGAGAGATCATGGTCGGGCCCGAGATTCGAACTCATGATCTCCTTATTGGGAGGCGAGAGCACTAACCGCTCTGCCACCGTGCATCCCCACTTAATTTTAATCTATCCAGTTAATCAATTCAATTCAAGTAAATCTATATAGCACATATAAAAACAACTTCCATGCTTCGCATTAAAATAATACACAAATAACATGACTAAAAACTGAATACATAAGAAACACAGAACACACTGGAGCATACGAGGCAGATTATAATCAAATAAGATTCAAATTAAATTAAATGAAGAAAATGCCAAGGTATCCCGTCTAACTTGCACTAACTGCCAGAGAAAAGAGATGGATCCTAGTTTCACCAGGCAGATTGACAGAAGGAATATGATTTCAGTACTGAGGGTCCGTCCTTTGGTTTAGTTTACTTGTACTTTTACTTTCTGCGGCTAGGAAGCATGTTTAGTCATCCTTAGTATCAGTTCCAGATTACGGGACCAGAAGTTCGAAGACGTTTGCTACATGTTTGTCTGTATGTCTGTGTACGTGCGTGTGTGCACGTGTGTGTATGCATGTGTGAGTGTGTGTGTATGTTCATATGTGAAGGTAGGAAAATTGAGTGAGAGAGAGAGAGAAACAGAGAGAATCACAGAGAAACAGAGAGACAGAAAGAAACAGAGACAGAGAGAAACAGAGAGAATCACAGAGAAACAGAGAGACAGAAAGAAACAGAGACAGAGAGAAACAGAGAAAGACAGCGAGAAACAGATGGAGAGAGAAACACAGAGAGAAACACAGAGAGAGAGAGAAACAGAGAGAGAAACACAGAGAGAGAGAGAGAGAGAGAGAAACAGAGAGAGACAGACAGAGCTAGAAAATGAGAAAGACAGAGAGAAACAGGGAGAAAGAGCGACAGACAGAAACAGACAGAGAGACAGACAGAGCTGGAGAGAGACAAGAGACAGAGAGGGGCATGTTGTTTCGTAAACACACCACCCTGATACGTACAGTGAGATATGTAATCAAGAGCAGCTGGCGTCCAGCATTGGGAAGGACAGCTTGGCTTCTGACCCTGCAGAGGAGAAGGGGAACAGGAGGGGCATGCTGGGATTGCATCAGCCTGGTCAAACTCATCACGTGTTTATCATTACTGTCAGAAGGCCCATTGCGACACGACCTTACAACAACAAAAGAGCTTTGTTATCCTCCAGTTCCAGAGAAAAGATAACCTGGAAGAAGTGGAGGCACTCTCTGACTGTGTGTGTGTGAGGTGTGTGATGTGTGTGAGTTGCGTGAGGTTTGTGTGAAGTGTGTGCGGTGTGTGCGAAGTGTGTGAGGTGTGTGTGCGATAGAGATGTGAGGTCCATGTGAATTTGTATGTAATTTCTACTAATAGTCTAATACTATGAATAGAAATAGTCATTTAGCAGATGCTTTCATCCAAAGCGACTTTTAGTAAGTACAGGGACAATCCCCTTGAGACAAGTTGGGTGAAAGGCCTTACCCAAGGACACATAATCACATAGCCACAGCCGGGAATCGAACAACATTCCGATCATGAAGCCAATGCCTTAACCCGCTGAGCCACTGGACTAGTGCTTGGCGGTTTCACTATTTGTAATGACGAGTCGGTGTAGCCCTTCACGTCTTGAGTTTGAAAACAGTGTCCAGACGACTACATCTGAAACCTTTTCTACGATGAGAAAGAGGATATGGTCCATACCTGATATAAGGACCGGTGACCAACACTGTTTGAAAGTAGTCTGCATACAGCTACCTGCCAAGGTGCTAGCAGGAAGAACTGCTGAGTGAGTCTGTCATAGTGGAGGTTTCCTAGAAGAGCTCTGATTCCCTCTCCTCCCCCTTCTCCTCCCCTCGCTCCTCCTCTCCATCCTCTCATCCTGTCCCTTCTTTTCCCTCTCTCTTCCCCTCCACCCACTACCTTCCCTGAAACTGGCCCTCTGCCATCTTTCTCTCTCACTGCCTTTATATTTGATCTGTATCCCCCCTTTCTTCTCTCTGTTTCTCCCTACTCTATATTTACCTCCTCTCTGACTACCTCTCCTCTATCCACTCTCTCTTTATCTCTTCTCTCTGTATTTCCCCTCTCTCTATTCATCTCCCCATCTTGGTCTCTCTCCTGTTTTTGCTCTCCTCAGTACCGGAAGTGGTTGCGGTCCAGTTTCCCGCCCAGCCCGTTTGCAGACCAGGAGCAGGTGTCTGCTCTGCTGAGACGCTATACTGAGCAGCAGCAGCAGCAGCAACAGCGGGGAGGCCAGGGCTGGATGAACCAGGCTGGCGGCATCCTGCCCCTGCCCTACAACGCCTACGGCTCCAGGGGCAGCAGCTGAGCCCAGGTGGGCCCCTGGTCCCTCCACCTCCACCAATCACCCTCCACCTCCGACTTGTCAATGGGACTGAGCAAAGTCTACCATCACTATGAACCCCCCCCCACCACACCATCCACCCACTCACCCAGCCACACCACCCCACCACACTACCCAACCACACCACCCAGCCACACCGGGGGGTGTCTGTTGGCGTATTGATCCAGAGCCGGACTGAGTTAAACTGAACTTGGTTTATCAATCATGCCTTTGACAAATACAACTCTACAAACTGTTCTGGAATTTGGGAGAGAAGTTCCTTTTACCACCTAAACGTACCCAAGTGAGCACTTTGAGAAGAGACACTCACCGAAGCCTTACTCCACCCCAAGCACTTTCCAGCACCTTCCACCCCCAGCCCCACTCCCCAGCCCAGCCCCACCTCCCATCCCCAGCCCCACCTCCCACCTCCAGCCCCACCTTCCACCCCCAGCCCCACCTTCCACCCCCAGCCCCACCTTCCACCCCCAGCCCCACCTTGCACCCCCAGCCCCACCTTCCACCCCCAGCCCCACCTTCCACCCTCAGCCCCACCTCGCACCCCCAGCCCCACCTTCCACCCCCAGCCCCACCTTCCAGCCCCAGCCCCACCTTGCACCCCCAGCCCCACCTTCCACCCCCAGCCCAGGCCTTAGCTCCTGACCCATACAGCTTCTCTGTCTCCGCTGCCTCACCACTGGAGAACTGTGTTTATTGATGCAATACTTTTTATGTTATGGCTAAGGTCATTCTTTTGATCAAAGATGATGCTTGTGTGTGTACAAGGAGAAAATATTTGACTGAATATTCATTTGACATTAAGTACATATCTTATTTGGTTTTTATGTCTTTGGTGCTCTGAGATCAAACAGGTTATTTTCTAAATGTACCATTAAATTATGTCTTTATCCTTGGTATTAAAACTAATACCAAGGATATTTGGTTTATTAAGATTAAAACATTTATAATAAAATTATAATAATTTGTTCCTACATATTATGTGGTAAAAAAATCTAATTGTATCACTAACAATCTGTGTTTATAAATAAAATGTACATTAAAATAGTTATATATTTTATGATTGCTGCAGTATATGCTAATAAACACGATTCACAAATCTTAAATGATGTTGTTTATGTGTGTATTTCTGTGAAAGATTACAGATAAAAAGATGATCACACCATCTCACAGCAAACCTCTGGGTCATCTGGTGGGACCAGACCAGACCCAAATAACCAGCCAACTTTGCTAACACACAAGCCCCCCTCTCCTAACACACAAGCCCCATCTCCTAGCACACAAGCCCCCTCTGCTAACACACAAGCCCCCCCTCTGCCCCGAAGGCACGAGCAACACCAACACCGGCTCAAATCCTCAAACCCCTCCTGGCCACGTGATTTCACCTGTGCCAGATCCGCATTTCTCAGTTTCTAAATGATATATTGCGTCTGCACCGCAATGTCCGTTACCTGCGCTTTAAGTGCAAAGCCTCAAAATGCGCTTCCTTCAAAATGTCGATGCCTGTTAAAGATGATCCATGTAGCTACATCGTGATGATGTGGACAGGTTGTTATATTTCATTTTCACTGGATTTAAAGGGATGGCGTTATTACACTCTTCATCATACACAACCACTCGTCGAATATTTTTGCATGAATTCCTCTACCTCATCAATGTTTTGATACACTGTCCTATTCAGGGAAATGGGCCTTTGTTTTCCAAAGGTGTCGGTGATACATCAAAAATAATCAATTTAATTCAGAATTAAGTTGGAAAAGTGGAGATGTGAATGTTCTGAGGACGTCTCACTTGAAGGCTCAGTCCATATGCACAAAAACGGGAATTGTTAAGTCTCTGGATTTGAAAGGGAAATATTACATTGAGGATGACTTTATAAAATGTACCCAGTCATATAAACTAGGATGTAAGATACGACAACGCTTTATTTGTCCAGCAGTGGGGAAATTGACGTTTTTTATGCTACCTGTCTTTCACCTTCACTCAGATCGACTAAGGTATAGGAGAATACAGTTGGTCTTTTTTTTTAATTAACACAAACTTATTACATAACTTCGTACGTTGATGGGACAAGTCAGGCAAGTTTACGTCAAATCTTAAGGATCCCCTCTGACATTGCACCATGCCGTGTGCAGATCTATAGTGGAAACTGATTTTAAGACGTTGTAAAAAGAAAAAATCCCTTTACAACAGTAACTATCTTTATTGCCCGGAGTTATTCAATAGTCAACCTCAACATCACTCCCACTGTCTCCTCACGCTATCCAGCATCGTCAGTTGATTTCTTGTAAAGGCTGAAGGTTCGAGGAAAAGTCACTTTCGGATTGGTGGGCGTGGTCACGTGGAGCTGAATCAACCAATCGCCTGTCCTGAAACTTCGCTTCATTCATCAACCGTTAGATGATAAACCGTGTTGAGTTTGTTAATTGACAGACTGGTCACACAGCCACCCAGTTCACATCTATAGGATATCTGACGAACAGCATCAAAACCATGGTAGTGTACACTGAACGGAATTCCCAACTTGATCTCAAAGTTTGTCGTTTTAGACTGACTTTAGAATGAGGAACACTCCTGAGATTTAACACCTCTGGTTTTAAGAACATCAGCCCTCATCACACCGTCCAGCAGGAATCTAACTGAGTGTTTTTCTCTCCCTCTAGATGTCTCTGAGCCCCGGGGGTCGCAGGCTGAAACAGTGGCTGGTGGAACAGATCCACAGCGGTCACTACTCAGGACTGTTGTGGGAAGATGACTGCCGCACCATGTTTCGGATCCCGTGGAAACACGCCGGGAAACAAGATTACAACCAGGAGGTGGACGCCTCGATTTTCAAGGTAGGGACCAACTTTCGGTGTCAGTCAAGAAATGACACCTATATTAATATTATTTACTCTCACACAAACCTACGTTTTCAGATGGCAGTTAAAACTATTCGTTTATTTAGAGTTGCACAAATAATTTTCTGTGATTTCTTGTATTTTACAGTTACATCAGAATCAGAATCTATTTTATTCGCAATGCAGGATATACAAACACATAATTTACTTTGGCAGGAAAGAGCAAACATAGAACATATAACATATATGTAACATAATAATAAGGTTAAAACAGAATTAATAATATAGTGTAAATTAGATTAGATTAGATAAACCTTTAAGGGGGTAGATAAACCTCCAGGGGGTGGAAATTGCAGTTCACAACATCTACATCACAACAAATACAAATAAGATACAAAGATTCAAATAAGATAAAAGTGAAAGTGGGCACTAGCTGTACAGATGGGGGGGAATATAACTATATTAAGGGAGTGTAGAGAAGAATGTAGCACAGGGGGTATGTACACAGTAATGTAAACACACAGTATACACAGTACAGTATATACACATATTTACGCACATGAAATATATATATGAAGGTATATATTTAATATATACAATATATATATATACAATATACAATATATATTAATATATAAATATATAATTATAACTATATTATTTAAAATCACATTTAAATGAACAAATAATGTTTATTCAGCAAAGTGTGTGTTGTGTTTCTGCAGTGACTGTGTGTGTTGTGTTCTGCGGTGACTGTGTGTTGTGTTCCAGCGGTGACTGTGTGTTGTGTTCCTGCGCTGACTGTGTGTTGTGTTGCGCAGGCCTGGGCTGTGTTCAAAGGGAAGTTTAAGGAAGGGGACAAGGCTGAACCAGCCACCTGGAAGACTCGTCTACGGTGTGCTCTCAATAAGAGTCCTGACTTTGAGGAGGTGGCTGAACGTTCCCAGCTGGACCTCTCAGAGCCCTACAAGGTGTACCGCATCGTTCCTGAGGACGAACAGAAGAGTGAGTCTGCAACCGTCCTTTATCTACCGCCTATTAGTGGTGCCGCTTATCCCCGCTAGGGGTCATGGGTGACTTGAACATATCCCAGTTACTATGGGGCCTTAGGTGGGGAACACCCTGGACTGGGGCCAGCTAGTCGCAGGGCTGAGTCTCTACAACCCCACCACATTTACAGCCAGTTAACAGACACTCTTATCCTTAATAGACACTTCATGTAAGTTGCTTTGGATAAAAGCGTCTGCTAAATGAGGTATTACTATTATTATTATCCAGTGTGACTTACAGTAAGTACATTCCCCTGAGGCAAGTAGGGTGAAGTAGCCTTTTGCCGGGAATCAAACTCACAACCTTCCGATTGCTAAGCCGACACCCTAACCACTCAGCCACCTGACTCCCCACCATCCAATCAGACGAAAGACTTTTAGTATACAAGGCAACAGACACCGTTGGTGGGGAGCGGATGCATGGATTTGAACCCGGTATATCTAGATCGACGGTCATGTTCACTCCGTTCATCGTGGATACTGAGCTGCAGATGTTGGGTTGACGAAGTCTGACATAGAAGCGGTTGAAACGTTTGATTATTCTGGAGTGTTTTTCAGATGACAGACAGTATTATTATGGTCTGTGTGGTTCCCTGGTAACGGCACAGAGCTGCTGTTTCAGCTGCTCTCGTCTGGGTCTTCTCCAGCAGGTAAAGGTGTGGCTGCTGCCAGGTGTGCCAGCTCTGGTGACATCACGGACATGGACTGCAGTCCTGGAGATCTGGACGAGCTCATTAAAGAGGTGAGACTCGTTAAAGAAGGGACGACCCGTGGCATTAGAAAGATATCATATAGCTGAATTAGCATCAGTCAAAAAAACAAATCATTTCAATAATGCGAAATTACATATAATATGGTTATCCTTCGAATATATATGTGTGTATGTATATGTATGTGTGTGTATATATATACATATATATATATGTATATATATACACACATATATATTCGAAGGATTACCATAGTCCAGGGTGTCTTCGACTATTATCTATAATATCTATATTATCTATAATATTATAATAGATATAATCTATAATATTATCTCTAATATCTTCGAGGATTACCATATTATATGTAATTTCGCATTATTGAAATGATTAGTTTTTTTGACTTATGCTAATTCAGCTGTATATATATATTGCTCTTAATCCCTCCCTTCCACTCTCCCTCCAGTCCACCAGTGAAGACTACCTAAGTAGAAGTCACTCACCTCCAGAGGAAGGCAGGATCCATGCAGGTCTGGAGTACTGGAACACTGGAGTACTCAGTGGTGAGTGTGTGAAGTGTGATCTCAGAATCTATACACCCGCTATGTTTGGGGTCTATCACGTTACTGTGATCAGTGACCGATGCTCTTTAGTAAAGCTCTCTCTTGGAAGTCGCTTTGGACAAAAGCGCCTGCTACATGAATTCAGATTCAGATTACTTTATTAATCCCCCGAGGAGATACTCTTTAGTAACAACGGCAAACAGTCTCGTCAAAGCACACAGGGGTAAGGGTGTGAGGTAAAAGAGTAGAAGAGTGCACACAGGGATAAAGGCAACACACACAAGGGGTAAAGGATGGGAGTAAAATAAGAGTGCTGGGATACAATATATACGGATCGTGAGATAAAAATATAAATGTAAATGTAACATAAATGTTAATGTAAATGAAGTGTGAGTGTATGTGTGTAAAGTGTGTGTGTGAAGTGTGTGTAAAGTGTGTGTGTGTCACACGCCTCTCTCCCTCAGCTCAATGAAATCCTGCTCTCTAAGCAGGTGGTTGGTTTTCAGTGTTGA
Source organism: Neosalanx taihuensis (assembly GCA_030340665.1). NCBI lineage: Eukaryota > Metazoa > Chordata > Actinopteri > Osmeriformes > Salangidae > Neosalanx > Neosalanx taihuensis. The sequence goes on along the minus strand of CM059295.1, from coordinate 6,318,198 downwards.
AGCCTGTCAGTCAGTTTGACTCTCAGATCAGTTCCTTCTTCGTGACAGCTTGGACCCAGTCTTTAAAAAGAACCATCTTGACCCCAGAGCTTCAGGGGTTGAAACCACTTCTTCACCCAAATCCAAAATTCTCAGAGAAAAAGATTGGCCAACATCCTTTTGCACATTGCTGACTAGAGGGATTTTTTTAACAGACAAGCTGGTTTTGCTTTAAAAGCTTTTTTGTTGACGAAATGACAAATGTTTTTGCTGTCGGTGGAAGACTGTGGCTTTGATCAGGAGTGTGTTTGTGTGTTTGTCCTGGCTGGTGTTGACTCACTGTCGGTCTGTTTTTCAGCTTTCCCTCCTCATTCAGAGTCTTCTTCTGTAGGATCCTTCAACACAGGTATGGCACTCTCGTACCTGTATATTTACATATATAAGTAGTATTATACTAATACTAATAGTAAAAGGATGCAAATCAGGTAGTTGTATGAACTTTCTTGTATGATGTATTGCACGATGCTTTGGCAAAAAGCTTTAAATGAACATTAGGTACAACTTGAGAACTAACCCCCCCCCTCCCCCCTTTCCCTCCTCTCTGCCTTTCCTTCCCCATTCTCCGTCTCCTTCCCCCCTCCCCTCCCCCTCTCCTTCCCCTCTCTCCTCCCCCAGCTTTCTCTGAGTTGATGATCAGTTTCTTCTACTCTGGCAAGCTCATGCACAGCATGATGACCTCTAACCCCGAGGGCTGCCGGCTGTGTCCGGGGCAGCCTCCTCTGACCCACAGCGCCCCCTACGGGCCGGGCAGCATGCAGACTGTGTGTTTCCCACCTGCTGAGCTCATCGAGGGGGACCGTCAGAGGCAGGTGACCCGGAAGCTTCTGGGCCACCTGGAGAGAGGGGTGCTGCTGCGTTGTAACCGAGAGGGGGTCTTCGTCAAGAGGCTGTGTCAGAGCAGGGTGTTCTGGAGCGGAGGGGCCGGGGGCCTGGGGCCTCAGTACAGCCCCGGACCCGGCAAGCTGGAGAGAGACGCCGTGGTCAAGATCTTCGACACCGGAAGGTTCCTTGAAGGTAAGACACCGTGGGTTCTGTGTTGCATTTTTATACCCTTTCCCCTTTTGTCTTCAACACCGGAAGGTTCCTTGAAGGTAAGACACTGTGGGTTCTTCCTTGCATTTTTATACCCTTTCCCCTTTGACTTTGAGGATGAACTCACCGATTTACATTGAGTCATTTAGCATTTAGCAGACTTTCTTATCCAGAACGCTCTTATCCATACTGCTTGTGCGATGACAACAAAAACGAACAAAAATGCCTATTCAAAGAAAATGCTTGACATCCTCCTTGTCCTCCTCCTCCTTCTCCACCCTCCTCTTTCTCCTCCTTCTTCTCCACCCTCCTCTTCCTCCTCCTCCTTCTCCACCCTCCTCTTCCTCCTCCTCCTCTCTGGCCCCCAGCTCTCCACCTGTACCAGGAAGGTCAATACCCAGCCCCGGACCCCACCGTCACCCTCTGCTTTGGGGAGGAGCTGCATGATCTGGGCCTGGCCAGGAACAAGCTCATCATCGTGCAGGTGAGCTTCTTCTCTGGGCCTTCCACAGCTGCTGTCCACACCTGTGTTTGGTTTTAACTGAGGAGTTTTCCTTCATGGGGAAACTCCTGTTTCTTCTTTGGTCTGTCCTGAGTGACGGCCGTGAGGGGAAGCCACAGTTGGTAGGAGAGGGAACTCGATTTTTTCACTCTTTCGTCACAAGTCATGGAACACAAATATTGAAGAGGATCTTAACGGCGAACGACCAAAACAAATCGAACATCCTAACACTTGAGATGGTTTGAATTTTACACATTTCACATTTCTCTCTCTTTATGTCTCTCCCTCCCTCTCTTTCCCTCTCTCTCTGTATCTCGCTCTCTGTCAGATCACTGCAGTGAACTGTCAGCAGCTTGTGGAGTCAGTGAGCCCCCGGCGGCCCCCATACCCCAGCCCCCCCCTGGAAGCATCCGAGCAGCTGGCTGGAGACCAAGTGGCCCGGATCTACCAGGACCTGTGCAGCTACAGCGCCCCCCAGAGGACAGCCTGCTACAGGGACAACATGCCCATCACTGCCTGAGCACAGGCAGGCAGGCAGGCAGACAGACAGACAGACAGACAGGGAGAAGACGGGCAGACAGACAGACAGACACACAGACAGGGAGGAAGACGGGCAGGGAGGAAGACAGACAGACAGACAGACAGACAGACAGACAGACAGATAGGGAGGCAGGCAGGCAGACAAATAGACAGCAGACAGACAGACAGCAGACAAACAGGCAGACAGGATTCAGTTGAGCGAAGTGTCGAGGGTTTAGCAATGTTTCAAGCTTTAGAACATATTTTCATACAACAGGCAATACATTTGTTATTTTTCATCCGATGTGTTTTGTACAATAGCTTACAATGATAGCAAGGTTGTTTTCCTGAATAGTTTCAGCTCCATAATGGATAGGTTTTACTATCCTCAAGCATGTGTCAGATTGTAATCCAGTTTCGATCAATCTTTTTGTCTCCATTATCTTTGAATAACTTGAAAGCTCAACATCCAACAGCTTCCTACAGAAACTCGAGCAAAACAAGTTATTGCAAAAACATTCTAAATCAATATGTGGGTGTATTTAATGTGTGGGAAACCATTATTAGTAAAAAAATAAAAAAATTTTTAAAAAGGAATCATAATATGGTTCTGTTTCTTATCTGGATTCCAGAGAAAGGTTTGGGGGGAATTATTAATATGAATAATAGATGTGGAACATAAGGATGTTATCTCTTTTGGAGAATGACCGAAGCTCTATTTATCTAGTTGGCCTCATGTACTGACATGATCGTGACCAAGAAGAAGACACATTACCAAGAAACTAGACACTTGTAGAAGCATCTGTGATACGTCTGAAGTACCTGAACCCTGCTGATCCTGAAGGGAGAGGAAGAGGAGAGGAGGAGAAGAAGCAGAGGAAGAGGAGAGGAAGAGACGAAGCAGGGACAGGAGAGGAAGGGAGGAGAGAGAGAAAGGAGACAGGAGAGGAAGGAGAGAGAGAAAGGAGCGGAGGGAGGGAGGGAGGGAAAAGAGAGGAACCTCGAGAAAGAGCATATGACTCAGGCCATCTCTCACGCCATTCACAACTTTTGACCAGTACACGCACACAGAATACACGCACAAAATACACACACAATACACGCACAAAATACACACACAATACATACACAGTAAACACACAGTACACACACCACACACATTACACACACAATACACAATACACACACAATACATGCACACACACAATATACACATACACAATACACGCACACACACACAATACACACACAATACACACACAATACACACACAATACACACACACAATACACACACACAATACACACAATAAACATAATATATACACACACATAAATGGCTACATTAATAAGCATGCATACTTGCTCATGCATGCACACAGGGGCACACACACACACATACACAAACATGGGCACACACACACACACTCTCACTTCCCTTATCACAACTCAGTAGGGTTCCAGGTCATTTGGTGATTATTTAGAAACAAAACATTGCTAGCTAGAATATGTCACCCCACATATACACACACACACACACACACAAACACACACACACAGTGTCATGTCATGTCATGACTGTGTTTGACACAATCAGTGCACACATCTAGGCTCCAAATAGGAATCCCTCCAGTCCAGATAGCTCTGCAGTGTGTGTGCCTGTGCATAATTCTGTGTGTATGTGTGTGTGTGTGTGTGTGTGTGTGTGTTCAGGACCCCTACATGTCAGAGAACAGGAACATGCTGCAATATCAGAAACTGCCACAGGAAACTGAGAGACGACGCCCCCCCGCCCCCGCCACCACCACCACGATATGTCTGAGGTTGAAACAACCTCCCCCCCCCCCCCCCCCCCCCCCCCCGATGTAACAGCTTTAGGAAAACACACAGAACCATCACAAACAGGACACCATCACTGTGTAGCATCTCTGTCTCATCGCCTCTGGTCATCTCACATACACGTTTAAATTCCATTTAATTTAGCAGATTATTTTCTCCAAAGGGACATATGACTAGTGACCCTGTGGAGTCGGATGGCTCATCGGGTTAAGGTGTTGGCCTCATGATCGGAAGGTTGTGAGTTTGAACCCCGGCTGTGGCTATGTGATGTTGTGTCCTTGGGTAAGGCACTTCACCCTACTTGCCTCAGGGAGAATGTCCCTGTACTTAATGTAAGTCGCTTTGGATAAAAGAGTCTGATAAATGAGATATTACTGTTGTTATTATTATTAGTAGTAGTAGAACGTTTGACATACTTGAAGGATTAGAACTCCACAGTTCCGACAGGACTGTGGGAGGTTGGAGTTCAGGACCAGTCTGTGTTTGGATGGTGTGTGTGCATCAGGCAGCAGTTTATGCAGACCGTTGCAGTTAGTGTCTCCTGTGTGGTGAAGCTTATGTTGCAATATGGTGTCTGGAGTCTGAGGCTGGGAGAGGCTGAGGCTGGGGGAGGCTGAGGCTGGGAGAGGCTGAGGCTGGGAGAGGCTGAGGCTGGAGTCTGAGGCTGGGAGAGGCTGAGGCTGGAGTCTGAGGCTGGGAGAGGCTGAGGCTGGGAGAGGCTGAGGCTGGAGTCTGAGGCTGGAGTCTGAGGCTGGGAGAGGCTGAGGCTGGGAGAGGCTGAGGCTGGGAGAGGCTGAGGCTGGAGTCTGAGGCTGGGAGAGGCTGAAGCTGGGAGAGGCTGAGGCTGGGAGAGACTGAGGCTGGAGTCTGAGGCTGGGAGAGGCTGAGGCTGGGAGAGGCTGAGGCTGGGAGAGGCTGAGGCTGGAGGAGATGAGGCTGGAAGAGGCTGAGGCTGGGAGAGGCTGAGGCTGGAGGAGATGAGGCTGGGAGAGGCTGAGGCTGGGAGAGACTGGGAGTGGCTGAGGCTGAAAGAGTGTGAGGCTGGGAGGGGCTGAGGCTGGGAGAGGCTGAGGCTGGAAGAAGCTGAGGCCGGTTCCCATCCACTCTTCATTTGCTCCCAATACATATATCACTCAGCACCCAGGAACAATAGTTCCCATGCTGCAGATATTGATACAACAAGGTGGTTTTCTGGTCTTGTTCTTGTTGTCCGCAGTCAGATTGGTGGGTTGCTGACTGTGTGGTTTTTCGGGAAAAATGTTCAAGATGTTTTTAGAATGATCTGTAGACTCAGCAGAGATCCCCCCCACCACCCCCCACCCCCCCTTCTGTGATTCCCCTTCAGCAGTTCCACTGTTGTCAATGAAGCTTGAAGATTTCCGATGAAAAAAGAAATGTTTGAGACAAACCAGAGAGACAGAAATGAATGAGCCCAGTATAACTCCTCTGTGATGTGTAGTGATTTACCAAGAGGCGGCATTAAGCAATCAGGGGTCTGGTGGTCTAGGGTGTGGGGAGGAGGAGCGGGGGGGGGGGGGGGGGTTGGGCAGGGGTGTCTCTAGGGGGCTGAGGTTGGGCACCAGCGTGGGTGAGATGAGAATAGGTCTCATAGAGGAAGTGTAAGAGTGCTCAGATCATGATGTGGAGAGAGAGAGAAAGAGAGAGAAAGAGAGAGAGAGAGAGAGAGAGAGAGAGAGAGAGAGAGAGAGAGAGAGAGAGAGAGCCAGTGAGACAGAGACAGGTGGACATCGGAACCCACTTCCTGGGAACATGGAAGAACACCTGACTACACACTCTAACACACACACCCTCACACACACTCAAACACACACACACATACACTCTCACGCAAGCACACACTCTCACACAAGCACACACTCACACAAGCACACACTCACACAAGCACACACTCTCACACAAGCACACACACAGAAGGTACTTTCTCTGTGTACAAGTTGAAAACAAGTTCAAGTCACTGCTGTGACCCACAATTTAGGACATTTAGTTTAAATCTTAACACATCCCAGTTTGAACACTTTGCCTGAGACAGATGTTTTGAAACAAGTCTTCATCATATCCTGTGCCTGAAGATTATCTCACCCGCATCAAACAACCAGAATTAGAATTAAATCAGAGCTTCATGTAGTTTTACTGTATTCATCATTTTACACACTTGTAAATGTTTTTAAAATGTACTAAAGATTTAGTTTGAACACAATCTCGCTTTCTAGCTTTTACCTATGATATTTACGCTCATACTTAGTATACTAAGTATTAAGTAAGTGTACTCAAACACATAGCCTGATTTCCTCAGAGTTGCATCAGGTAGAAGCCTGACTGGGGCTGTTTGACTCCTGAACAGCCTGTTTGACTCCTGGAACAGCCTGTTTGACTCCTTGACTGTCTGATCTCCTCCTGGACAGGAAGTGCACTTGGACAGGAAATGCCCTGGACAGGAAGTGCTCTCTGACAGGGCGTGATCGCAGCAGCGTACCACTTCCTGTCTGGAAAGAGGAGCAGGCAGGACTGTTCGACAGGTCAGACCAACATCCCTGGGTGGGAGGTGGAAAGGGGGGGGGGGGGGGGGCAGGCCCTCGGGGGTAGGGGCGGGCGGGCAGTCCCTTGCGCAGGGTGGCGGGGGGGGGGGCAGTTCCCTTGGGGTGGGTGACAGTGCCTCGGGGGGGTGGGGGGGGGTGGGGGGCGGCGTACAGTAATCACAAGGTCTTGAGCGGGGGATTTCTGTACTAACCTGCTGCCGCTTTTCAAACACAGTTCAGCGCTCACTGCTTCAGAAAAACACACACACTCACACACACACACACACACACACACACACACACAGTACATAATAGCAAACAACCATGACCTCAACACCTTAATCTTGAAATAGACGAGAGCGTTCGATTCCTTTAACCGTCACTTCTGCTGTTGATTCCGTTGCGTTCCACATGTGAGATTGAGGAACAAAAAGAAATCGGTGAGGTGAAAGCTTCGTGTTTCCAAGCGGTGTGGTGGAACCCAGATATATATTACACAGCCTTGGTTTCTGTGGAAGTACACCCACAGTCGCCAGGTGCCCTCGAGAACAAATATTAAAAGACCGTCTAAAACGGTTGAAGCGCAGCTGAAGAAGCGCGTGGGGCAGACAAGTCTGGGATAAAAGGAACCGCTTCCCTTCTGTCACAGCAGTAGCTCAAGAACACCTTCAAAGACCAAAACAGAAAACAACCTGTTGAATTATTAATCAATATCAAGGTGTATATTACAGGATTCCAGTGACTAATCATTTGATTAGCTCTCAAACAATCTCGAAATAATTCATTACAGTTCAAACAGGCCTGCAGTGTAAGTAATATTTCCCAAAATAATACAATTTCTATGTAAGATTTCCTCATAGAAAAGACACATTAGAAATGGGAATTGTAATCAAGTATTAGAATTTATCTGACAGGAATTCTGTGATCTTGAAGTTTCTCTAATCACAGGTTTTAGAAGCCTACAGTTTGCCACCTAAAACCAACCAAAACTATCAAATAATTCCTCATACAATCTCTAAACGCCATATTTAAGTTTATATACTATATATACACCTCAGGAATTGTATGTGAGAATGTTGTACCTATAATATAATAATAATAATAATAGGAAAGTATAACTTGAAGTGAGGAAAACAAGGCCACTGCAATTTTGAACCATCTGTTGCTCACTTAAAATGTTCCTTCTCAACTTTTATTTTATTAATGAAAGACAAAGGCGCAGTTGTCTCATTTTTTCCAAAGCCATATACGACTTTATAAAGCAAACCCTAACTTTAAGAATTTCCAACAATAATCACAAGCCAATACTACTAAAAGAATCAAATGTCGTGTAAAACTGGCCAGCGAGGTGTAAATGGTATGCCTGCTCGCACCTATTTCCATGTGTGCCTCCGTGTTAAGTTACATCTCACATGTACTCATTTATCAGGCGCTTTTATCCAAAGCGACTTCCAAGAGCTTTACAAAAGAGCGGTTCACAGTCCGCTATCCCGGCCCGGGAGGAGACAAAGTGATCGGGCACAGTTCACTCCGCTCTACCGAGCATGACGTACCACCGACACCCAGGAAACACAGAGCGCAGTACTGCTTCTGAACATGATGGAAGCAGGAAGCATGTAGTTATATTAAGGAGGTATTTTCACCGATATGAAAATGTTCACGGATGGACAGAAAGTGACAGGAGAACATGTAAAGTGTTTCACAGTAAAGCAAAAGTTACCACAGTTTGGAAGAAAAAAAATAAACAAATATATATACATATAACTGCTGGCAGCAATGGTGCAGTTTTCCCCATAAGAACAGCTTCTACCCATCCACTGCTGCCCTCTTCAACACGGCCAAGGACTCCCAATAACATTAACACTCTACCTTCTGATCAGTCAATCCTACTGCACTCTACATAAGCCACTTCCATCTCTTTTGCACTGCTGTGTACAATCTTACCAGCCACTCATATACATTCACACTCATATTCTTATATTCCTATTTAATCTTTGTATATATATATAAATATATATATATATAAATATAAATATATATATATATATATATATTTTTAATGATCTATCTTCCTTTTATACTTCAGATTGTTTATTTTAAATGGTTAGTTCATCTACTTGCCTACTTCTCATTTAAGTTACGTATGTGTATGCTTTGAAGCATGTTCTGTAACCTGTGCTCTGTTTGGGCCCATCATGCAGAGATCCACTCTGTAAAAGCTTCGACTTGTTTCAAACCTAAAGGTTTAAAGGCTGCCTTTACTTAAACTGACATGCACAAACTCCTATGTACATGTTTCAAGGTAAGAGAACATGTTTACACTGTCGTGTCGCAGGTTGTTCATGGTGAGTAAAGGATCAAAGAGAATAACAGCCATGATGGCAGGACAGAGTCTTTGCATGTTAAGATAAGATAAGAAATTCTTAAGATGTTAGGGGGATACAGATTATATCAGGTGAAAAAAACAGCATGAAATCATTTGTATCCGTTCTACCTTTTGCAAGAAAGAAGCAAACATCTCCAAATGTTCTCAGGATGTACATTCTGACCAAAAGACCACACACAAGAAAGCACATGGGTCTTTAATCTTTTTTGTACCTTGTGAGCTGTACATTTTAGCCATAATTGTGGGACTTACGGGCTGCAAATTGAATCCCTTTGAAAATGACATATTGGGGTGTGGCCTGTTGAGCCACCTATTGGTGCCACCGACAGGAAAATAAATAAACAAACAAAACAGAAGATGAATAATGGCTCCAACACACATTTTTTGATCCTCTCTTCCACATACACCTGTATTTAGGCCAATTCAGTCAAGACACTCAGGTGGTCGATTTGATAATAAATTGATGATTTGTTGATAACCATGACATGGAAATATATTTGATATGTTCAATGTGCAATATTCTCAAATATTATTTATGTGCAATAACTTGTCTAGTCTCTCACTTCTCATTCGAGACAGAAACCATCTCGCCTAACCTCGTACTTGACTTTTAAAATTGTATTTGATTATTTTTCATATAGTATTCTATTGTGTCTTATTGTATATTTTACACTGCCACTCTGTGTGCTGTACTGTACCCTGCTGCCTTTCCCCCCCCTGGAGGACTAATAAAGGATTTTCTTATCTTATCTGATCCAAAGGGGCAGGTTTACAGCTGCCTCCCCGTCCCTAGACCCATGCTAGACCCATACCTCTAGCACCTGTCAGTGACCCTGGATGTAAGAGAGGCGTGTGTCTCATATGTAAATGATTGAACAAATGTGTCAGCAGAGCCAGCCACTGTTCCCTGGAGTCCAGGGCATCTCTAAGAGATTTCCCCATTCAGAACTATGGATTCTGATTGATAGCTGATTGATAGATCAGAGCACGTCTGCGAATCACCACGTCCGAACTGGCATCTAAAGAGATATTCTACCTTTATGGGTTAACAAGCCAACTCAAGCCAACATCTGCAAATAACACTTTTATTTATACACTGCTATCATTCTCCGTTCATAACAAGCTCATACATAGCAGGTATGGTGACAGAAGAAAGTGGGCTAAACGCAGGGAAGGGGAAGAGTTTGTGCTGGGACCGGGCGCTCTTGAGGGGTGGGACCACTAGATGATTGTCAGAGGAGGACTGTAGCGGGTGGGAAGGGGTGTAAGGCTGGAGGAGAGACTTGATATAATTCAGATTAGGCCCGTTCACCACCCAGAAGGTCAGTACCGGGGTCCTGAATCTGATATGGGCCATGATGGTAAGCCAGAGGGGGATGAGGAGCGGGGTGACGTGGTAGTCTGGGTAGAAAATGAGGCGGGCTGCTGCATTTTGGTTCTTCTGGAGGGGGCGGATTGGGCTTGTCTGTCTTGTCTTTACATAGGGACTACCACATTTCTCCTAAACAGCAGAACAAGCCAACACTTCCTTTTCCTCTTTTGCCTTCTTTCTGCCCTCAGCCTCTCCCAGCTCTCTTCCCACTCCTTTTGCCTGAGCTTCTGCAGGTGCCTCACTTCTGCTTCTGCTCTCTCTCTCTCTCGTTCCAACTTTTTTTGTTCCTTTCTCTGTTTCAGTTTTCTTTTAATCTCCAGCTTGGTCTCTCCCTGTCTCTCTTCTTCTTTCTTGATGGTTTCCACTCTCTCACTCTGACGCTTTGCTCTGGCCTCTCTCTCTTCTCTCTTCAACTCCTCTAGCTCCTGCCACCAGGCACGTACCTCCACTTTCTCCTCCATCTGTTCTTTAACCTTCTCTTCCTCCTTCCTCAGTTTGTTAAACTTTTTCTCCTCTTCCTTCAGTCGTTTTTGTTGTTTTTTCTCAATTTTCATGATCCTCTCCTCCTCCTTTCGAAGTTTCTTTTCTATCTCTTTAAATATCTCCATCATTTCCATATCAAGGTCAACCAGCATCTGAGCTCATGTTTAGTATTTAACTTATATATGTTTGCTTGACATTATGATGTCATAACAGTGGCATCGTGAAAAATCGGAACGGGTAACTAACGTGTTGATATGAATATATTAATATTATTATATTAATATATAATTAAAACAATATATTTTAACCATGGTTGGAGTAGAGAACGAATAGTAAAAATGATATCAAATAAGTAATACAAATAAATAAAGGCATTTACGAGTGCAACATTTTTATTTGAAACATACATATTTACACCGGATATAGGCCCACGTGAGCAATATTAGTTGGTCTTAAATATTTCAAGTTGTTTAGTTGAATTTCAAATGACCAAACATTAAAATGGCACTTCGGTGTTTGCGCCAGTGAGGGGTATTTCTATAAAGATGGTCCGGGGTTAAATATGGAAGCTGGACCTGGTCTGCCTGCGCTCCTAGCAGCTCCACTCCTTAAACGTATATTTGACCGCAGCTACACTGTTTTCAGATGACTTATTCTCAGCTTGGCGATTTACCAAAAGCTCCAAAAACTTGATTGTGCACAAATAAAGGTAAAGAAACGTTCACGTCAGCCTCTGTCTCCCCCACCCCATTAACACTCGGACCGTCAAGCTGTCTCAAAATGGTAACAGTGTCAAAATTATACAAAAACTTTCCTTAATGATGTCGGAAAAGTTTACATTAAGAATTATTTTCCATATATAACGATGTGTCCTGCTGTAATGTACAGCTCCTTCCCTAGGGTGGAGGTTTGTGACTTGGGAGGGCAGTGCTGTTCAGCCCTGGTATACTGTACATAACCGCCCCATTATTCCTGGGTTACAGAAATACAATGATGACTTCAAAAGACACTCCAAGACTTCCTCCACTTTATTTAAATGATAGTAAAGGGCAAGCGAAGAGTCTGATACACACGCAATATCAAATCGTCCAGGGCGGTGTTAGTTAAGAAGTTCACAAAGACGTGAACATAAGTGTAGCATTTCAAAATAACCTCAATTGTTGTGTGAGTTATGGCCAGCCTAGTTGCTCAGCAGCAACGTTGTATCACACTGCCCTCTAGTGGGGCTGACCTGAATGGAGTCCATTTCCAAGCGCATTTCTATATTTTCCCATCCTGATCGAGTCATCCTGAGCTTTCCACATTCAGCCTAATGATGCTCTCTACCTCATCAGCAACACCTTATGAGTCACTGGGCCTAATTGAAAACTTGGCAGAGAGAGGGAGAGAGAAAGACAGAGAGCGGGAATGAGAGCGAGAGAGAGAGAGAGAGAGCGATAGAGAGAGAGAGAGAGAGAGAGAGAGAGAGAGAGAGCAAAAGAGTAAGTGAAAGTGAAAGAAAGAGAAAAAGAGAAACCGAAAGAAACAGAAACAGACTGAGGGAGAGAAACAGAGAGCAAAAGGGCAAGAGAGAGCAAGAGACACAGAGAGAGAAACAGAACCACAGTGAAAGAGTAAGAGAGAGTCCTGCTCCATGTTCACCTCTCAGTCGGGTGAGTTAGTGTTTCCTGTCGAGAGCTGAGCTCAGGGAAGGAGTGTGACCGGCCATCCATCAGACCTGGAGCCTGCATCCTCCTGAACAATGTGTGACCCAGTCCTGCCCTGGGCAGAGAGAGGGGTCAGGAGAGGGGTGACTTCCACTCCCAGCTCAGCCAGCCTGGCCCAGCCCGGCCTGGTCCGGCCCCAGAGCACATGCCTGCACTGGGGACATGGTTCCACGGTACCGCAGCTCTGCTAAACCGCACCAGGCCACACCAGAACAGCACCACGGATGGGAAATCTGTCCATCCTACTGTAGTTGTGCTTGTGTTATTTGAGCTCTCTTTTTTAACTTGTAAAGTTTTAACTTGTGAAATGTTCAGCTGAATGCTCTTATAGTTCTTCCCTTGGCACTTATTGGTTCTCATGATGTATGTTTTGTAATTTAGATGCCCGCTATGTTGGGGTCTATCAAGTTGCTATGCTCAGTGACCGAAGCAATTTTGTAAAGCTCTCTCTTGTAAGTCGCTTTGGATAAAAGCGTCTGATAAATGAATAAATGTAAATGTAGGGAGGGAGGGGAGGAGGTAAATAGGGAGGGGGAGGAGGTAAATAGGGAGGGGGAGGAGGTAAATAGAGAGGGGGAGAGAGAGTGGGAGGAGGTAGAGAGAGGTTATGAGGAGATGGAGGCAGACAGGATGTTATCAACTTCCTGTGTAGGATGACCTGGCGGTAATAGCATGTTAAAGGAGCAACCTCGTAGCCGTGGTGACCCTCGTAGCTATGGTGACCCCTAAGAGTTGACCCGTCTTCCGCTGGCGGGGGTGGCAGAATCCGTGAGAGAGCATGGGAACGATGGTGTGGGTTTGTGTGCGCACTTTGGTTGTGTGTCTGATGCAGGTGTGTTTTTTGAGTGTGTGTTCGTCTTGAGGGATTGTGTGTGACTGTCTAAAGAGAGAACGAATGAGAGAGAGCAGGGTCCTGGTGTGACCCCCCTCTCCCTCCCCCCCCCCTCTCCTTTCCCCCCTCCTCTTTCCCCCTCCTCTCCCTCCTACCCCCCCTCCTCTCCCTCCTCTCCTTCCCCCACTCCTGCCCCCCTCCTCCCACCCCCTCCTCTCCCCCCCTCCTCTCTCCCCAGCTGTGTTTGTGACAGTGAAACATAAACATTTGCCTTTACGACCCGTCAAACCACACAGGACTCCTCCATGTCTTCCTCTCCACCACGCAGCCATGTCCATCCCCCAGTCTGTAGGAGGCGTGTCCTTCCACCAGTCTGTAGGAGGCGTGTCCATCCCCCAGTCTGTAGGAGGCGTGTCCATCCCCCAGTCTGTAGGAGGCGTGTCCTTCCCCCAGTCTGTAGGAGGCGTGTCCATCCACCAGTCTGTAGGAGGCGTGTCCATCCACCAGTCTGTAGGAGGCGTGTCCATCCATCAGTCTGTAGGAGGCGTGTCCATCCCCCAGTCTGTAGGAGGCGTGTCCTTCCACCAGTCTGTAGGAGGCGTGTCCTTCCCCCAGTCTGTAGGAGGCGTGTCCATCCCCCAGTCTGTAGGAGGCGTGTCCATCCACCAGTCTGTAGGAGGCGTGTCCATCCATCAGTCTGTAGGAGGCGTGTCCATCCCCCAGTCTGTAGGAGGCGTGTCCATCCCCCAGTCTGTAGGAGGCGTGTCCATCCCCCAGTCTGTAGGAGGCGTGTCCTTCCCCCAGTCTGTAGGAGGCGTGTCCATCCCCCAGTCTGTAGGAGGCGTGTCCATCCCCCAGTCTGTAGGAGGCGTGTCCTTCCCCCAGTCTGTAGGAGGCGTGTCCATCCACCAGTCTGTAGGAGGCGTGTCCATCCATCAGTCTGTAGGAGGCGTGTCCATCCCCCAGTCTGTAGGAGGCGTGTCCATCCCCCAGTCTGATGACGATGACATGGAGGTTTTTAAAGAACCATTCGGTGTGATCGTCTAGCATGTGGCCTCCGATCCCCGATCACGCGGTCCAGCCACACACATTCACTGTCTCCACACGCTGGAGACACACGGCGCATGTGACGTACACACGAGTGTGGAGTGGTTCTGATTTACAACATAATGGTGAGCATGCTGACGTGGTGTTTACAGGCAAACCTGCAGGCACGCACACACACACGCATGCACGCACACGCACACACCCACACACACAAACACACACACCCACACACACAGGAGGCCTCTCTCCTGCTGTCTTGGCCCATTGTAAACACACTGATCTACCCCAGGGAGAGGGAGCCCTATCCATCCAATCCCAGCACTCCTCTCATGTCTGACAGGGAACACCAGGGTGATGGTCACAAGGGGAAGGTGGTGGGGTGTAGCAGGGGGGGGGCTGGGGGGAGGGAGGGTCCCCTGGATGGATATGGGAGAAAATGGAGGGGTGGGGTTTATACATTAAAAGTGTTTAGTTTGTCTGCAATGCTGCAGACATCTGTGATTCTGTGCCTCTTGATAGCGTGCCAATCACTACCCTTTATTGTGTTTCTCAGGATTTCAAAATAAAGGTCATTTCTAGGTGGGTGAAGGGCCATGTGTGTCTGAATCAGATGAAGAGAGTGACTCACTGACTCCAAGATCCCATCATCCAGCCCGGAAAGAACAGGGTTGTGTCAACTCTATAACACTCACGCACACACAATCACACACACACACATACACACACACACACACACACACACACACAACCCTCATCACACCCTCAACATCACACAGTCAAACGCCCACATACTAACCCTCTCACAGCTCTGGAAAACTCCAGTACATTCTAAACAGCTCAGTGACAGTCTCTGTCCGCAAAGTAAATCCATTAAGACAAGAGTCATCTTATGAATACACACAGTTACGCAACATACACTCTATAAAATCACGTCCAAATGACTCCCATCTCTGCCAGTGGCAGAGTATACTGTGAGGTTAAGGCCATGTTTACACACACTTCTTCCCCCACACTGGCAGCTGTCCAGCAGGCAGAGTTGTAGGCGAGCCCCTGGCCTGGTGTGGGGCCTAGCCTGGCTCTTCCAGGCCTGATTACAAAGCTGTCAGTGGATGAAAGATGGAGGCACCAAGGAGGTCTATGTTTAGCTGCAGAGACAGCAGCCATAACCTTTCCCTGGCTCTGGGGGCATGATGGAGGATGGATGAGAGGAGGAGGAGGAGGGGAGAAGGAAGGGGAGGAGGGGAAGAGAGATGGGAGGAGGGGAGGAGTAGGGGAAGCGAGAAGAGAGGAGGAAGAGGGGTGGAGAAGGGGAAGAGAGATGGGAGGAGGAGGAGGGGTGGAGTAGGGGAAAAGGGGAAGAGCGATGGGAGGAGGAGGAGGGGTGGAGAGGTGAAAGGAGAAGTGAAACAGTGAAGTGGAGGGACAGAGTCCTGTCTGTAAACTCTGGTCAAATAAAAAAAAAAAGGACTGCATCAACGTACATTCAACGTAGTATTCGTGTCCGTTTGGGAGAGTTTAATGCACTGCATGCACTCAGAACATTCATTCAGGGCCCCTCCTCCCCCGTTCTTCCTTGCCCCCCCCCCCACCCCCCCCACCCCCCCCCCCCCCACCCCCGTGTTGGTTTAACCCGTCCGGGCGGTCGGCTGGTGATGTACGATCAGCGTGAGATCAGACAGGAGATGACCACTCAGCTCTGACCTGACCTGCAGACATGACGCTTCCAGACTCATCATGGTGACACACACACACACACACACGCACATTTCATATTAGTCATCTTATCCAGAGCGTCATACAGCAAGTACAGGGACATTCCCTCTGAGGCAAGTAGGCTGAAGTGGACACAACATCATGTTTGCCATAGCCGGGAATCGAGCTCGCAACCTTCCAACTGCACACACACACGCTCACTCACTCATTTACGCACACGCACACATGCATGCATGCGCTCGCGCACACACGCGCCCACACACAAACACTCACATGCATGCACGCGCGCGCGCACACTCACACAGAGACTCGTTAAACGCCTGTGTCGGTTTGAATAGTCACAACCATCCCGGTGTCTTGGTGAAACGGCTTGGATTTCAGTGGAGCAGTACTCTCACTCACCAGTAGGGGGAGTCCATGTCCAATGGAATAAGCCTAACATCCCAATCAAGCGGTAGAGTAGACAGTCCAAAACGCTTTACTCTGCACTGTCTGACCACTGAGATCCTATAGGTTCATACGATGTGTATCATTAAACACAACCGCCTCAAACACGGTGGAAATGTACCTGAGTTGAATACAGTTCAAAAACAACAGGTAAAAAGATGCTGAGGAGGTTGGCTATCTGATGTTCTGAAACTTCATCTATAAAATCGGCTGTAAAATCACTAAAATCATACAATAAGGTAATGACTGCATTAATCGAGAAAATGAGCAGAATTAGAATCGGTGAAATTGAGTGTAAATACTGATCCTGTGTTTCGAAACTATAGCTTGTAGGCTTTATTTCCTTTCCCCAAAACGTACCCAAAAAATTCCCGTTATTTAATTTCTGTTTATTTCACGCTCATGTAGTATTTAAGTGAGCCAGCCCCTCTCTCTGCTGGTCCAAACTTCCGCGAAGACTCACTCAGAGGAGCTCAACAACATCAAGGCCAGATTGAAGCCTGTTCAGGACCCCAGACCTCAAGTTCTGGAGGTTTTCTGCAAACTCCAGCGGATAAAGATCCCAAAAGCGAATGCGTTTGCGCGTAGAATACGCCGGAAAGTTGGCATCTGTTGGTTATTATATTATAAATCATTAATGGCCACCGGCAGCGGTCTATAATTTGTTGCTACGTCGGCAGATGCTCGCGTGTCATCTACCTGCCGCTCTTCCGAAGAAAGGAGGAAGAGGAAGGAGCAGCTTTCTATAGACACAAGCCGCAGAACATCTCTGAAAACAAACGGAGGGAGGATTCGGGTGATGTAAACACGACTCTATTTCTGAGGCTGTGACACACGGCGGGTTTTTTCGCCATGGAAACGGCGCGGGAGCGTGGAGGGTAGGCCACACACCCTGCCCGGGCTCTGGAAAACAGCAGGGGCGACTTCCTCCTCTGAGCTCAGACACAGGGAGGAGGAGAGGGGGGGGGGGGGAGGAGAGGGGGGGGGGAGGGAGGGAGGGAGGGAGGGAGGGAGGGAGGGAGGGAGGGAGGGAGGGAGGGAGGGAGGGAGGGAGGGAGGGAGGGAGGGGGAGTGATAGTTGGAGAAAGAGCGGGCGAGAGATTGAGACGAGGAGACATGGTGGTGCGGAGGAAAAGAGAGGAGGAGGAGGAGAGGGGGAGGAGGTCGGGGGGAGAGGGGGAGGAGGAAAAGGGGAGGGAGCGGCAGGTAGAGGAGACGAAGGAGGGACGGAGAGTGGGTGAGCAAGCCAGATGAGGTTAGTCAGGTGGCTGAGCGGTTTAGGGAATCGGGCTACTAATCAGAAGGTTTGCGGGTTCGATTCCCGGGCGCGCAAATAAAATGACGGCCTGTCCTCGGGCAAGGCACTTCACCCTCCTTGCCTCAGGGGGGGAATGTCCCTGTACTTGCTGTATGTCGCTCTGGATAACCCTAACCCTGCTAAAACACTGAATGTAACTGTACCCAGTTAGAAGCCATCTTAACATGGGAGGGAAACCAGAGAGATCCGCTGCTTATGAAATCAGCCGTGAAGCTTAACTAACCTGCTCCAATACACACACACGCACGCACGCACGCACACACACACACACACACACACACACACACACACACACACACACACACACACACACACACACACACACAGGGACAGAAACACACAGGGACAAACACATAACAAACACACACACAGTGTTTAGACGAGAGGGTTGTGTAGTGTAGGTCGTAGTAAAAGGGCTGATAAAGATAACGGTATCGAGGGAGGTCAATTTGGACATAATTTACAGGATTACTTAACTATTCAGTCATTATCCCCTGGCAGCCGAGTGTGTGCGTGTGCGTGTGTGTGGACCAAGCTAGCCTGGATCAGACAGGAGACAGGGGCAGTCCAGACAGCATGACCCCCCCCCCCCCCCCCCACCCCCCCCCCCCCCCCGGCCCACCCAATTGACGCCATCAATCAAAGGATTAGAGCTGAGACTGAGGGACTAAACACTCATGTCCCCCTGTCTTAATCCAAGCAACAAACAGAGCCCCTCCCCCAAACACACACACACACACACTTCAGTACAGCCACTACCACAGTACTGACTTCATCACATCAGTGCAACTGAGGTGAGTGGGATTGGGGATGATCATGTTTCAACCAGGGTCACTACCACCTGAACACACACACAGTGTCGCTACCACACACACACACACACACATAGGTCACTACCGTCTGAAAACACACACGCAGTCATTACCGTCCAAACGTAGACACACACACACACACACACACAGGGTCACTACCACACACACACACAGGGTCACTACCACACACACACACCGTCATTACTGTCTAAACACACACACACACAGGGTCACTACCGCCTGAATACACACACACAGTCATTACCATCTAAACACACACACACAGGGTCTCTACCACACACACCACACACACACCCACAGGGTCACTACCACACACACACACAGGGTCACTACCACACACACACAGGGTCACTACCACACACACACACAGGGTCACCACCACACACACACACACACAGGGTCACTACCACACACACACACAGGGTCACTACCACACACACACACAGGGTCACTACCACACACACACACAGGGTCACTACCACACACACCCAGTCACTACCGCCTACAGTTCTGTTTGTCCTCAGCGTGGCATTGCTGTGACTGATAAGAGCTTGTAATACTACAGATTTATCTGCTAGACAGGGATTTATCACCAGTAAATTATGTGCTCACACACACACAGCAAGATACACACACAGACACACACACAGACTGCGGTGTGTGGAGCTCCCAGTCCCCACCTACGTAGTTGTGTGGGAGGTGAAAGATAAACGAGATATGACGTGAGTAAAGTGTGTGTTTGCGTGTGTGTGTGTGCGTGTGTGTGTGTGTGTGTCTGGGTAGGTATCCTATTTCAGTTGAGTCAAGCCCCTCAGGCATCGGAGAAGAGGCTGGCCTGGGTAAGGACAGCTGGAGCAAGGAGCCTTTCCTGGGGGGAGCGAGTTAGGAAGAGCCCCCGACTCCCAAAACCCGGAGGATCCGTCTAGTGGTCCGCAGACGAATGCAAAGGACGGCGAGGCATCCCTGCTTTTTATAAGCGCTGTGCACAAGGTCTTTAAAGGCTGCGCTAGGTGGGTTCCCCCCCCCCCCCCCCCCCCCCCCCCCTATTTTGGTCGGTTTCGTTTGTTTACGATCCTTTTGGTTCCGGGCATCAGAACAGTAACCAGATCTGCATGTTTCACAGAGCTTCTGGTCAATCTCAGCGTCCCAGAGAACACGCCCCCCCCCCCCTCCCCCACACCCCCCCCCCGACAACCTCCGACGGCGTCGAAGCGGTTCCCCCCCCCCCCCCCCCCCCCAAGCGTCTCGGCGACCATCGTTCACGCCCGTTAGCACGGCGACCGCGCCTTCGACGAACGCTGACGTCATCTCCCGGCGCCCCCTGTTCGGCGTGCCGTCTGTTCCCGCGGCGACGACACCCGTCCGTCGTCGGCCAATCGGGGGACAGCGGAGGAGCGTGTCGCCGAATGAAATCTCGCTGGATGGTCGGTATCGGCTCTCTGGATAAATCGCTAGATGACTTGATGATTGGCCTTTCCTGGTCTGGTCTGATACTAGCAGCGCTAATCTGATTGGTCGGATGTCAGCTTCCTGGTTGGTCCAGCCCGGTCCAGCCTCACTGGCTGGTGGTCAGAGCGGCCTCACACAGCTACCCTGACAGGGTCAGACCATCCAGCCCTCTTGACCTGGACAGGGGGGGTTTGGTGACCGTTTAGAGTCTGTGGTCCAACAGGAGACTTTGTCAGAGCAGGGCAGAGTACCGCTCTACTGTGCTGTGTACTGGGGGGGTGGGGAGTGGGGGGGGGTGGGGTGGGGGGGGGGGGGGGGGGTCAGTAATCTCACCTAGGGCACTAAATTAGGTAGAGCCGGCCCTGCTTCAGACGATGTTATTTTTGACATGTACAAAATGTAAAATGATTAGATAAACAGTCAGATAATGCCTTCTTTGTGTGTGTGTGTGTGTGCGTGCCAGTGTGTGTGTGCCTGTGTCTAAGTGTATGTGTGTTTCTGTGTGTGTTTGTGTGTGTGCGTCTGTGTCTCTGTGTGTGTGTGCTTTTTTCCTGCAGGGAGAGAGATAGTGCGGTAGATAGGCACCATCTCCATTTACCATCACAGCTTCTGAGATCAGGTCCTTTTGTCTACATAAGTCAATTAACTGTAATACTCTGCTCTGGTCCGCTCTTAGACTACCATGCCCCTTATAGAAACCAGATGGTACTGTTCACACACACACACACACACACACACACACAGGGTAAATGTATCGGGCAGGAACTCCCAGCTATTTACACTTATGCACAAACATTCGACCATTCAAAGACAGATCATGACGTCACTAAGGTCTTATCCTGCAAGGCCTCGCTTTTTCTCTCAACTCTGTCCACCAGCCCCTCCCCTCCCCTGCCTCCCCCCTCACTCTCCCCTGGTTCCCCTGCCTCCCCCCTCACTCTCTTCCTCCCCTGCCTCCCCCCTCACTCTCCCCTCCCCTGCCTCCCCCTCACTCTCCCCTGCCTCCCCCCTCACTCTCCCCTGGTTCCCCTGCCTCCCCCCTCACTCTCTCCTCCCCTGCCTCCCCCCTCACTCTCCCCTGGTTCCCCTGCCTCCCCCTCACTCTCCCCTGCCTCCCCCCTCACTCTCCCCTGCCTCCCCCTCACTCTCCCCTGCCTCCCCCTCACTCTCCCTGCCTCCCCCCTCACTCTCCCCTGGTTCCCCTGCCTCCCCCCTCACTCTCCCGTCCCCTAACCCCCCCTCTTTTCCCTCCTTTCTGTCATATCATGGCGACGCCACCCCCCCGCACCCCCATCACCCCCTTTGTCACTAATTTCTCACCTACGATAACAAACAAGCTTTGTCCGATGTCAAAAGCCGCCCGTATTCCGATTGGCTCCTCAACCCATCAATCACGCAGAAGGCGCCCATTCACGGCTCTCCTGCTGATTGAGAGTCCCACCCAGAAAGCCTGGTCCAGTCTGCCTGTTTCGCAGTCGCTCTCGGTATCAACACAACCCAGCAGTCTGAGACAGGAAGTGACATCCTGTGATGAATTCTTTCTTTGCGTTTCCTGTCATCGTACAATGATCATCAGTCCCACCCAGCGAGTGTATAAACAGCAAAAACGGTTCCTCGTATCTCACACTTACACACCTGAACCTGTATAACTCCTCTACACATGGACAATGTGTCCCAAAAAAAATATTTTAATATTACTGATTAACTGATGGGAGTCAGGTGGCTCAGCGGTTAAGACATTTGGCTCGTCATCGGAAGGTGTTGAGTTCGATGTCCGGCTGTTCTGGTTGTCCGGATGTTGTGTCCTTGGGCAAGGCACTTCACCCTGCTTGCCTCAGGGGAATGTCCCTGTACTTGCTGTATGTCACTCAGGATAAGAGCGTCTGATAAATAACTAAATGTAAATGTAATGGAACTTACTACACCAATTCAATAACCTGAGAGAAGACCTGTGATGTACTGGGAGGAGAGGGGAAGTGAGAGGGAGCTGGGAGGGGGCAAAGGTCAGGGGGGCGAGGGTGGGGGTTAGTCCAGTAGGGGAGCAGGTAGCTCAGGATGTGTGTGCGCGTGTGTGGAAGGTCGAGGAGAGACACTCATAACTTCTCCCTTCAGACGGACCAACAGCAAGTGAACATGTGCTTTTTACGTAACCTGCGCTTCCTACAGACACACACACACACACACACACACACCTCTCCTACGCAGACACATGGTGACAGAGACACATGTGCCGACACACGCGCGTGTGCGGGGTGTGTGCTGAGGGCGCTGACCCGTACCTGGACAGGGGGCTTTACAGCAGCGTCACGCCACTGCGTCACGCGTCGCCACGCCGACGGGCCCGAACACTGGCTCTTTGTACGACCACATCGGTGCGTGGGAAGGCCCTCTTCTACCGAGGCTGTGTGAGCGTCGGTGTGTGTGAGTGTCTGTGTGTGAGTGTGTGTATGAGCGTGTGTATGCGTGTCGGTGTGTGTTTGAGCGTGTGTATGCGTGTGTGTATGAGTGTCTGTGTATATGTGTGTGTCTGTGTGTGTGTCTGTGTGTGTGTCTGTGTGTGTGTCTGTGTGTGTGTCTGTGTGTGTTTGAGCGTGTGTAGGAGTGTGTGTATGCGTGTCGGTGTGTGTGTGTCTGTGTGTGTGTGTGTTTTAGCATCTGGTCCACTGTGTTACCCTCAGCATGTGTTCCTACACATGGTGATGTGTGGATAGCTGTGTGTGTATTTGTGAATGCGAGCATGCTTGTGTGTGTGTATGTGTGTGTGTGTGTGTGTGTGGGGGGGGGGGGGGGGGGGTGCAACCCTGAAGGAGATGAAACAGGAGAGCTGGTGTGAGGCAAGGTGGTGTGAGGCAGGGTGGTGTGAGGCAGGCTGGTGTGAGGCAGGCTGGTGTGAGGCAAGGTGGTGTGAGGCAGGGTGGTGTGAGGCAAGGTGGTGTGAGGCAGGCTGGTGTGAGGCAGGGTGGTGTGAGGCAAGGTGGTGTGAGGCAGGCTGGTGTGAGGTGTTACGACCCCCAGTCTGTGTTGTTGTATTTGTGTATTCCCTGCTGTGCTGTCTGTTTCCCCATAGGTGGCGCCACTCAAACCTACACCATCATGACTCCTCCTCTCCATAATCCGGTTCACCTGGGACCATAATCAACCATCCCTCCACCAGTATATATGTGGCCACTTTGTGTTTGTTTAGGGGGGAGATAAGTCGCTAGTACTACATGTGGGTAAGGCCTACTTTTGTGGTTTGTTGTTTTGGATTTTCCCTCTGTGTTTGCCATTTGTCGTATTGACTTGTTGTGTTTTGTCCTGTAGTGTTACGTGTTGTCCAGGACGTTGTTTTCTTGTTCTTTCGTTCAAGGACTGGGGAGTAGTTTAGAGCTGCCCTGGGGTATACATCACCCGTAGTATAACCTACTGTCTATATACACTAGTTAGACCTGACAGACCACGGCTGTATTTTGTTTAGGACACCTTATTCGTGTGTCGGTTGCTTTGTGTTTAGTTTAGAAAACTTTATGTTGATTTTCTTTTCTTTGGTCCTGTCCAGTCCTCCCCTTGTCCCTGATTATTATTTCTTCAGCATTATCATTATTACCACTTTACCTTTACCCTACAGTGGTGGCGAAATAAAGAGCCTAATTTTTTTTCATTTGGAACTCTTTGTTTGTGCCCATTATTCAAACTCCGTACATCTGCGAAATCGTCCACTGGCCTTGAGAGTCTCTGAGCGGTGGCAGGGGTCAGGTTTCCTCTGTTAAAAGCCTAGGCTTGGTGGCAGGGTGGCAGGGTTGGCAGGGTGGTGTGAGGCAGGGTGGTGTGAGGCAGGGTGGTGTGAGGCAGGCTGGTGTGAGGCAGGGTAGTGTGAGGCAAGGTGGTGTGAGGCAGGGTGGTGTGAGGCAGGGTAGTGTGAGGCAGGCTGGTGTGAGGCAGGGTGGTGTGAGGCAAGGTGGTGTGAGGCAGGGTAGTGTGAGGCAGGGTGGTGTGAGGCAGGGTGGTGTGAGGCAGGGTGGTGTGAGGCAGGGTGGTGTGAGGCAGGGCTGGTGTGAGGCAGGGTGGTGTGAGGCAGGGTAGTGTGAGGCAGGGTGGTGTGAGGCAAGGTGGTGTGAGCAGGGTGGTATGAGGCAGGCTGGTGTGAGGCAGGGTGGGTGAATCAGCACCATCTGGAATCTATTGGTCAGGTCTGATGGCCTGCAGCTAGGATATGCTGTCTATCCGTCTGTCTGTCTGTTCATCTGTCTGTCTGTTCATCTGGTCTGTCTGTTCATCTGTCTGTCTGTTCATCTGTCTGTCTGTCTGTTCATTTGTCTGTCTGTCTGTTCATTTGTCTGTCTGTCTGTTCGTCTGTCTGTCTGTTCATTTGTCTGTCTAGATTAGATTAGATTATATGAACCTTTATTTGTCCTCAAGGGGGTGGAAATTGCAGTTTACGGTAAAGTACAGCACACAGAGTTGCAGGGTAATATAACAATAATGACAATAACAATAGCAATAGGCGGGCACGATAAAGTCCAATATAAAAAATAAGAAAATAAGTAAGTTAAGTAGTCCAGTTAAGTGGTCCAGTATAAAAAGTAAGTAAATTAAGTAGACATATAGACAGTTATTGCACTTGAGGAGAATTACAGAATTACAGTATTTGCAAAAAAATAAAATACAAAATAAGTTAGGTAGACATATAGACAGTTATTGTCTGTCTGTCTGTTCATTTGTCTGTCTCCGTCTCTCCCTCCTTTCTCTTTCGTTCTCTCTCTCTTATTATCAAACACAAACAGCTCCACAAAAGCCATACCAACATTTAACCTAGATGGGTCAGTGGATGAGGAAATGTAACACACACACACACACACATATACACACACATACACACTCACTCATTCACTCACTCACTCACACACACACACACACACACACACACACACACACACACACACACACACACACACACACTCACACGCTCACACATTCACTAACACACACACACACACAAACACACACACATACACACACCCACTCACACACTCACACACACGCGCGCACACACACCCATCCAGCAGCATCTCCTCTCTCCTGACCCCACAGGGGAGTGTTGGCTCTGGGTCTGGCTGGAGATGCTTATCGCTGTGGCCCCAGACACTGGGCTGATTGTGTGTGTGCGAGGGAGAGCTTCGGTCCCTGGAGAGAGATGTACTGAGCACAGCCCAGGGGCCACAGGAAACCCACAGAGACAGAAAGACTGAAGCCTGTCAGAGAGAGGGCCCAGTTCCTGCATGCCAACAAGGAGGAGGAATGGAGAATATGAACTCACAGTTTTGAAAATGTCGTTTTACTTTTCAGTTGAACTTTGAAAGCTTAAGAATGTGTGGGACCTTTGATAGTGAGAGAGAGAGAGAGAGAGAGAGAGAGCGATAGGGAGAGAGGGAGAGAGGGAGAGAGGGAGAGAAAGAGAGAGAGAGAGAGAGAGAGAGAGAGAAAGAGAAAGAGAGAGAGAGCGATAGGGAGAGAGGGAGAGAGGTAGAGAGGGAGAGAGGCGACAACTCAAACTCTCTCTCTCTTTCCCTCCCTCCCCTATCCTTTGCTCCTCCCTCCTCAGACGATTAAAAAGCGTCCCCGCGTTGTAGCGTAGCAGCGTGTTGTCGTGTTAGAAGCTTATCACCACCGGCTGTGCCTCCTTATCAGCTGTCAGCACCCCGACATGTCACCGCTGTGCTGATTGGCTCCCGTCATCCCCTCAGGCACAGCTGTGGGCCAATCAGCCGGCGCTGTCCTCACGGTCCTGCGTGTGAACGTGGGACGTCATCGGCGTCATTCAGCGGTCTTAACATATGGCCCTGTCGTCTGTGGTCGGAACTTCAACTTGCCTGTTTTGAAGCACGTGTGCGCACGCATACATACAGTAAACACGCACATTTATGTCTATAAATATCTGTATTAAGAGATATATATCTATAGGGCTGTGGCTGGATTTGATCCCAAGCCGCTGGGGTGAGGCCTGTTATTCTTGTCTGCTACTGGGCATGGAACTTCAGCATGCTGTGTGTCTGAGTTGAGGATCAGTGTTCAGGATCAGTGGGGAGTTTTGGGTTCTGTGGAGCTCTGCTACCGTATCGTGTTTCTGTGTGAGATCGCATCTTTAACGAACCCAAGGGGGCTCACGTTGGCCCCTGGAGAGGCCCCTGGAGAGGCCCCTGAAGCAGCACTGGGTTTATCATCCTACGACTTCCTGTAGCCCTGGTCTCCAGGGAGCCCAGACCTCGCCGCTGCTCAAACGCTCCGATAAAAAAAAAAGAACTCCTGGCAGGAGTTCACATGCTGCTGGGAAAGAGAGAATACAGGGATAGAAGAGAGGAAGTGGGGGAGAGAGAGGCATGGGAGAGAGAAAAAGACGAAGAAAGATGAGAAAGAGGGAAAGAGAGAGAGAGAGAGGGGGAAGGAGAGAGAATTAGAGAGAGGGGGAAAGAGAGAGAATTAGAGAGAGGGGGAGGGAGAGAGAGATGGAGCGAGGTGGAGGGAGAGAGATAGAGGGTGGGAGAGAGACACAGAGAGAGAGAGAGAGAGAGAGAGACAGAGAGAGAGTGAGAAAGAAAGAAAGAACGCTAACCAGTTCCTGATCATACATACACAACCGACAAGATCTAACAGCCAGTCACATGATCCAGCAGGTCGGGATGACCCGGCCAATGAGAATGCCTGGGAGTCTTTCATAGATCGGTGACATGGTGAGAGGTGGAGGAGAGAGAGCTTATTCTGGTGGGTTTAGTCCACTAATGTCCAGACTGTACTGACCTGAACAATGACATTTTACATTTATTCATTTAGCAGACACTTTTATCCAAAGCGACTTACACTAAGTACAGGGACATTTTCCCTGAGGCAAGTAGGGTGTAGTGCCTTGCTCAAGGACACAACAACATATAGCCACAGCCGGGGCTCGATCTCACAACCTTCCGATCATGAGGCCAACGCCTTAACCATTGAGCCATCTGACAATTACCTGTGAAGACCAACACGCACACACTCGCACCCTCAAGTACACTTACACCTTCATGCTCACACACACACATTCTCACACACACTTAACACACTCGTGCTCACACGCACACGTACTCACACACTCTCACACACGTGTGTACTCATGCTGACACACACGCATACTCACACACACTAACACACTCATGCTCGCAGGCACGCACACACACACAGTCACGTGCACACATCCACTCGCACACAGAAAACAGACATGCACATATGCTTTGGTGTGTGTGTGTGAGCGCTGACTGTCATCGAGTCTTCTCCAGGAGCGCTGGGGGGGGGTGGGGGGAGGGAGGGAGGGAGGGAGGGAGTAGAGGGAGGGAGGGAGGGAGTAGAGGGAGGGAGGGAGGGAGGGAGGGAGTAGAGGGAGGGAGGGAGGGAGGGAGGGAGGGAGGGAGGGAGTAGAGGGAGGGAGGGAGGGAGGGAGGGAGTAGAGGGAGAAGGAGATGTACTTACGCCAACATTTAATCTCCAACAACCATAGCTGCCTGGGGTCAGAGTCAACTTTTTTTTATATTAGGGGCCGAGTTACCGTTTAATCTTGTTAGCGTTCACGTCTGGATCATGGCTAAAATGTTTTTCACGTGGCAGGAGCCTTCTGTTGCGTTTCAAGCGGAGGGGGCACCGTGTTCTGCAGTGAAACCGGGCCAGAGCTGCTTGGGGGCCCTGAGGTCGTCGGCCTGCTGCTGCTGCTGCAGAACCACGTCTATCTGGCCCCTGTTCCACACTTGGCAGTGAGCATGCTCAGTGGCAGGATATCACTCGTTCTGGTTCACTGCTTCCAGACTTCTGTCTCTCTCTCTCTCTCTCTCTCTCCTCTCTCCCTCTTTCTAGCTTTCGTCCGATCCTTCTCTCTCTCTCCTCTCTCATCTGCCTCACCTCTCTCATTTTCCCTCCGTCTATTTTGATAGTTCCTCCTTTCGTTCATTGCTTTCTTCCCATGTCTACCTCACTCCCCCTTTCTTTTCCTCTATCTCTCTCTCTCTCTCTCTCTCTTTCTATCTTTCATCCTATCCCTCTCTCTCTCTCCTCTCTCATCTGCCTCACCTCTCTCGTTTTCCCTCTGTCTATTTTGATAGTTTATCCTTTCGTACATTGCTTTCTTCCAATCTCTACCTCACCCCCACTTTCTCTCTCTCTCTTTCTTTCTTTATCTCTCTCTCTCTCCCTCTCACCAGTATTAGGCCCGCAGGGATTGCTCTTCCAAACCATTGCGCTCCTCTCTCTCCTAAGCCGGATCTGGGAGATTCGCAGCACACGTGTGTTTAAAGTAACGGTGACAACCTTCAATCTTCAGCTTAGCCTTTTTACACGCGGGAATTAAGAGGGAGAACATTAGTGGTAGTTCCATGTCAGAGTCACAGTGACTCACCGTCAGATAAAAGAGCGTGTTGACGGTGCGAACAGGAAGGGCCAGTGAGAGCAGCCAGGGTGGGGTACCACTCAGCACAATACTGAATGAATTCCATTAGGGCCTAAATTACCTTTAATAATAAAACAACAGGCAATTACAGGGGCGCCGTTAGCGTGGTATGGAGGTGTGTGTGTGGGCGGGCGGGCTTGCGTGTGGCGCGGGTCGACCATATGGCCGTGCTCATGGTGAACCCATCGTCATAAAGCTAACATTGTCGTGACTGATGCATGGAGGGCTAGTGGAAGGCTCTGAAAGATCCATTTTATCTTCTCAATTAAGGCTGAGAGAGGGGGGAGGGAGGGGGGAGAGAGGGGGGGAGAGGCGGGAGCCTCTGTGCGGTCCACACTTAGCAACATGTGGCGAGGGTTTGGGCAGTGTGTGTGCGAGTGTGTGTGCGTGTGTGAGAGAGTGTATGTGTGATAGAAAGAGACACACAGAGAGAGACAGAGACCCCTCCATCTCCCAGACCCCCAAATCCACCCCCCTCCCACTCGCCCCGCGCCCCTACTTACCCTGCGCCCTCCTCCCCTTCGACCAAGTGGCCAGGAATCTCTTCCCTGGGGCAGAGGCCCACTTTCATGTGGGAAGCCTGGTTCCAGCAATCAGAATCCAGACCCTCCTACACACACAGAGACACACACACACACACACATACAGACACACAGACACACTGACACACATACACACACACACACACACTGACAAACACACACAGACACACATGCTCAGACACACACAGACACACACCAACACACACACTTACACACAGACACTCAGATACAGACACACACACACACGCACACACACAAACACACACTCAGACACACACACAGACACACACACACACACGCAGACAGACACACAGACACACTAACCCTGAAGGCTTATCTGCCCAGCCTCCATGACATGCCAGCTTCCTCTTCCCTCCATGACTTCCCTCTGTCTCTCCATCCAGCAGAGCAGTACAGACACATAAGCTGCCACCCTCATTAAAGACAGGTACATAGAGATAAACAAAGATAGATAAGGAGAGCTAGAGACAGATAGATGGCAGGCAGACAGATCAGAGAGGATAGACAATAGCTGAGGGGTAGAAAGAGACAGACACATTCCTCTGAGAGCGTGTGAGAAAAGGAAACGAGCCGTGATTGTAATGCAAACACACAAAAAAACACAAAAACACACATCACTTCGGGCATTGTTTTGAGGGGGGGGTGGGGGGGTGATGGGAGATTGGGGACGGCGGGGTGGGGGAGATGGGGGTGGGGGGGGGGAGTAGTGAGGGTTTGCCAAACTGTTTCAACAATCTACAAAGGGGGGCTTTGAAGTTGGTCGACGTTATCGGGGGGGGGGGGGGGGGGGGGGGGGGGGGGGGGGGGGCCCGAAGTGAAGGAGGGGAAGGGTTGATAATGGGAAGGAGGGGAAGGGTTGATAATGGGAAGGAGGGGAAGGGTTGATAATGGGAAGGAGGGGAAGGGTTGATAATGGGAAGGAGGGGAAGGGTTGATTAATGGGGCCTCTGGAGTGGAGTCGCTGCTCTCAGATCCTCGTCCTCGTTGGTATTAATGAGGGCTGTCTGATGTTGGACTGTGCAGTGGCAGGGTGCTGGGAACGTCAGCTTCACACGGCAGCCAGAGTCAAAGGACATGGGCTGGGCTCATACACACACACACACACAAACACAACCGCGCACCCACAGGCGCCCGCACACACACACACAGGCGCACGCACACACACAGGTGTGCACACGCACGCCCACATATACTGTACATACATACACACACACGTACCCACACACAGACATATTACTCTATCCATAAGTCCTTGATGAATTGACTCGGTCTTGACACACACACACACACACACACACACACACACTCACTCATCCATGAGCCCTTGATAAATCAACAGGGTGTTGTAGGAAACATACATTGGGTTAATAAAAAAGCAATTAAGTCCCATCAATCCTGTTGAAACCCCCAGATCGTGTGTACACAACCAAGTGGGCAGCTGTCAGTGGGCAGGCTTAATCAAACAGCCCTCCCTCTGCCTGGCTCTGGGGCCGGGGGCCGGGGTCCAGGGGCTGGGCAGGGCCCGTAGGGGTCTCTCAGGGCCCTGCCTCGCAGACTAAACAAGCCTTTTTTTACTTTGTCATTTTTCACGTACAGTACGGTACCGGTGCCCCTGTGTCGTGTGACGTCTGACCCTCGGACCATCTCTCATCTGTCCTGGTTTCTGTTGCATTGGGGTGGGTGGGGGAGGGGGCACACACATAAACTGGTCAACTGCCCTCTCTGCACCTCTTCCTGCTTCCAGCCAATCAGAAGAAAGAACCCAGTGTTCAACCGTATTCTAAACCCTATCCTTTAAACGCATCCTGATTGGCCCCCTCTCGCTGTCAATAAAACACATCCTGATTGGCCCCCTGTACCTGTCAGTTAAACGCATCCTGATTGGCCCCCTCTCACTGTCAGTTAAACGCATCCTGATTGGCCCCCTCTCACTGTCAGTTAAACACATCCTGATTGGCCCCCTGTACCTGTCAGTTAAAGCATCCTGATTGGCCCCCTCTCACTGTTAGTTAAACACATCCTGATTGGCCCCCTGTCCCTGTTAGTTAAACACATCCTGATTGGCCCCCTATCCCTGTTAGTTAAACGCATCCTGATTGGCCCCCTCTCACAGTCTGGTCTCAGGCCCTGCTGGTATGTGGTGGAAACACAATCGCACTTCTAAGGGGCTTTTGAGGAAGTGCTGCTTGTGCGCTGTGCGCAACACATTTGAATTCAAGGTCTCTTCTAATTCCCCCTCGTTCTCCATGTGCTGTAACATCTGGCTGGGGTAGGGGAGGGAGGGAGGGAGCCTCCGGACCAGGCCAGCAATAGCTGTTGGCCGGCCAGTGTGTGTCCCCCACCACTGCATTTTGTGACCCTCTCCATTAAGGAACGACAGCACTGTTTTGATGGAAGAGAGAGGGGGCAGAGGGGAGGGAGGGTGTGGGTGGAGGGGAGAGAGGGAGGGGGAGACGGAGAGGCAGGGGGAGGCAAGGGAGACACTCTGTTCCGTTCCGTCACCTTAAATCCACTCAATTGCGGAGCTGGATCCAATCTTCAGTCCAGCTGTGGCTGCTAACACACCTGAGTAACACAGGCTGGTTTTACACCAAGCTAGGTGCTCTAGTATGACTGGCTTGTCTAACGCTAGCAACAGGTAACTCCAGCATTAAATAAAGGAATCAAGGGGATGTTTTCTTGTTGAATCAGCAGCCAAGTGGCCTTGTTTTTGAGGATGAGCGAATTCCTCTAAGATTTCCCAGGCTGCAGTGGGACCTGGTGAGGGAGTCAGGTGGTTCAGCGGTTAAGGCTTCGGGTTTGGGATCGGAAGGTTGCGAGTTTGATTACCAGCTGTGGCTATATGATGTTGTGTCCTTGGGCAAGGCACTACACCCTACACACCCCAGGGGGGAATGTCCCTGTACTTGCTGTACGTTGCTCTGGATAAGAGCATCTGCTAAATGACTAAATGGTGTCTCCATGTGCTCCAGCTACATCCTCAGGGTTGACCTCTAATGAGCTCTTTCTGTAGCAGTGCTCCATGTATCGTGCTGTAAACAGTTCTTCATGAAAAACACATTTCAGGCTTAAACGAAGCCTTGTTGAAACCCATCCCTCCTGTTCCCTAGCAGAACGTTTTGTTCAAATTAAAACAATCAACAGTTTCCCAGCTACTTAACGGTATTTTTAGCTCTTAATGTTTGATTAAAACGCACCATTGAAGACATCTCGATATCCTGACTTTCTCAACATACCAACTACGTTCTCCCTGTCCAGGCCCTGGGCGCTGGCCACGTTCCTCATCCTGTTTATTGTGAGAACGTGAGAGAACCCGAGCAAGCGGTTTGCGGAGAAAAGGTTTTGAACATGAGTCTGGTGGTGAGGAAACCGAAGCCTTGTTAGCGTTCTGGAAACGTCTTGCTGTGAGGAGCACTACGCTAACTGAGGCTGCTGTAATAGTGCGGTACAGGCACTGTAGCTAAGCTAACTGAGGCTGCTGTAATAGTGCAGTACAGGCACTGTAGCTAAGCTAACTGAGGCTGCTGTAATAGTACGATACAGACACTGTAGCTAAGCTAACTGAGGCTGCTGTAATAGTGCAGTACAGGCACTGTAGCTAAGCTAACTGAGGCTGCTGTAATAGTGCAGTACAGGCACTGTAGCTAAGCTAACTGAGGCTGCTGTAATAGTGCAGTACAGGCACTGTAGCTAAGCTAACTGAGGCTGCTGTAATAGTACGATACAGACACTGTAGCTAAGCTAACTGAGGCTGCTGTAATAGTGCAGTACAGGCACTGTAGCTAAGCTAACTGAGGCTGCTGTAATAGTGCAGTACAGGCACTGTAGCTAAGCTAACTGAGGCTGCTGTAATAGTGCAGTACAGGCACTGTAGCTAAGCTAACTGAGGCTGCTGTAATAGTACGGTACAGACACTGTAGCTAAGCTAACTGAGGCTGCTGTAATAGTGCGGTACAGGCACTGTTTGCTAAGCTAACTGAAGTTGCTTTAATAGTGCAGTACAGGCACTGCAGCTAAGCTAACTGAGGCTGCTGTAATAGTGCGGTACAGGCACTGTTTGCTAAGCTAACTGAAGTTGCTTTAATAGTGCGGTACAGGCACTGTTTGCTAAGCTAACTAAGGCTGCTGTAATAGTGTGATACAGGATATAGTGCGGTACAGGCACTGTAGCTAAGCTAACTGAGGCTGCTGTAATAGTGTGGTACAGGATAATGAAATCATTCTCCTCAGGCCTCAGGAATGAAAGCATATTTCATATTTCTCACACCCTCAGCAAAGAGACTAAAACTTTCTGGGCTCAACCGAGAGAGGAGTTGGTCTGTGGTGGCATTTCCCTGGGTCAGCCTCAGTCCAAACACGGCAACCTCTGTTGGCATTAGGGTGGCGGGGTGGTGGGGGTAGGGGGGGGGTGGGGGTGGTGGGGGTGTTGGGGGTGGCGGGGGTGACGGGGCTGGCAGGGGTGGCAGGGGTGGCGGGGCTGGTGGGGGTGGGGGGGGCTGGCGGGGTTGTAGTGGGGTAGGGCTTTTTCTAATACTCATGCTCATATCACATTAACCAGCCAGCTTCGTGATTATTAAACAGACATACATAATTAACATTGGATTGGATTGAACATGTTAACATATTTTGTCAAGACATTTTTGTAAAGACATTTGTAATGTCCTAAATCAGCCTTTGTCCTCCTTGGGAGCCTGTTTGTCGCTTGGTGAAATCAGCTATTTATGTAACCTGCCTAATTCCTGTGTTCTGGTTTGAGTGGTTGTAATTGAGGACTCAGACCCCTATAAGGGGGGTGGGGGGGGATCTGGTCTGAGACACCCCTGGCAGACAGCACACCAGACTGGGTACCCAGCGGAAGAAGCAGGATAATTCGATTTGTCCTCCATCCCCACACAGCCCCTTCCACTTAAAATATTTATGGATCACGCGTCAGAGAAGCTGACATTTGAGCTTCTTCTGAGAGCTGGTGAACATGAGTGCTGCTGCTGTGGCGACAACCTCTTCCTCTACACACACACAGCTTACCACACACACCTCAACACACACTATATCACACACACCATACACACACACACCGTACCACACACACCTCAACACACACACACACCATACTTCACACCTCAACACACACACACCATACCACACACACACCATACCACACACACCTCAACACACACACACCATACCACACACACACCATACCACACACACCTCAACACACACACACCATACCACACACACCATACCACACACCTCAACACACACACAAACACACCATACCACAAACACACACCATACCACAAACACACACCATACCACATAGACAGCTCAACACACACACACACCATACCACACACACACACACACCACCACACACACATGCACACACAGCACCACACACACAGACACACACGCACACACACACAGCCACTTGCCTACCAGACAGTTGAAGACCTGCTGTCCTCTGTGGTTGCAGCTCTGTACAACACAGAGAACAGACTCACTATCCAGACCCTGATATCCATCTATCTGTTTCCTAGATCAGCAGACCAACACACATGAATACACAGTGACAGAGACACACACACACACACACAGAGGAACACACAGGGACACACACACACTCAGACACACACAGGGGTGTGTGCAGTGGCATGTTGATTTGTGGCTGACAGCACCGTGATAAGGACGACCTGTCATCTGCTCTGTCCTAGTGATGGGTCACAGGACCTCCTCCCCCCTCCTCCCCCTTCCCCTCCTCTCGCCTTTTCCCCCTCTCCCCCCCTCTTCCCCCCTCCATTTCTGCTCACCGTTTCCTGGCTTTTGCCCCAACTACTCTACCTTAATACCCCCTTCTCCACACACACACCAATACACACCACACACACCAATATACACCACACACACACACCACACACACACACTGCTTCCCGGCGCCCTACGGTAACGCACCCTAACCCCCACCCAGCCTGAGAGCAGGCGTCTCGTAAACAGGCAGACGCCTGCTAGCTGCCTGGGAACAGGACAGTGTAACTATCTTCTGCTTTACTGCTGAGAAAGAGGCCTGCTCTCTCTCTCCCATGCTCCCTCTCTCTCCCATGCTCTATCTCTAATGCTCTCTCTCTACTCTCTCTCTCCCATGCTCTCTCTCTAATGCTCTCTCCCTGCTCTCTCTCTTACCTGCTCTTTCTCTTCCCTGCTCTCTCGCTTGCTTTCTCTCCCCTGCTCTCTCTCTTGCTTGCTCTCTTGCTCTCTTTCCCCTACTCTCTCTCTTTCTCTCCCCTGCTTTCTCTCTTGCTCTCTCTCTCCCGCTCTCCCCCCTGCTCTCTCTCTCCTGCTCTCTCTATTGATCTCTCTCCCCTGCTCTCCCCCCTGCTCGCTCTCTCCTGCTCTCTCTCCCCCGATCTCCCCCCCGATCTCCCCCTCGCTCTCTCTCTCCTGCTCTGTCTCTTGCTCTCTCTCCCCTGCTCTCCCCCTGCTCTCTCTCTCCTGCTCTCTCTCCTGCTCTCTCTCCTGCTCTCTCTCCCCTGCTCTCCCCCCTGCTCTCTCTCTCCCCTGCTCTCCCCCCTGCTCTCTCTCTCCCCTGCTCTCCCCCCTGCTCTCTCTTTTCTCTCTCTCTCGCTTGCTCTCTCTCCCCTGCTCTCCCCCCTGCTCTCTCTCTCTCTTGCTCTCTCTCCCCTGCTCTCCCCCCTGCTCTCTCTCCTGCTCTCTCTCTTGCTCTCCCCCTGCTCTCTCTCCTGCTCTCTCTCTCCTGCTCTCTCTCCTGCTCTCTCTCTCCTGCTCCCCCCCTGCTCTCTCTCCCCTGCTCTCCCCCCTGCTCTCTCTCCTGCTCTCTCTCTTGCTCTATCTCCCCTGCTCTCCCCCTGCTCTCTCTCTCCTGCTCTCTCTCTCCTGCTCTCTCTCTCCTGCTCCCCCCCTGCTCTCTCTCCCCTGCTCTCCCCCCTGCTCTCTCTTCTGCTCTCTCTCTTTTGCTCTCTCTCCCCTGCTCTCCCCCCTGCTCTCTCTCTCCTGCTCTCTCTCCTGCTCTCTGCTTTATAGGCCCCTTATCTGATGATCCACAGCACTCTCCAGACCTCTCTGCTTTTACACTCACTGCTATATAAGGACAAACGACCATTTACTATCTTTTATAGCGTTGTGAATGTACCTGTTGTGGAAATAGTATGTGCATAGTGTGTGTGTGTAGTTTGTACACTCTTTTCCTTATATTCCTTAAATTCCTTATAACAATTCCTTCTTTGGTGTGGGCAATAATATCTAAATGATCACATCGACAGATGTAATGATGACATATTGACCTTTCCTAAGTCATTAAATTTACATTGATCGGATCATTATCATGTACTTGGTATTTCTGGTTATCATTATTCAGAGCCAACTTGCAAGAAACAACTGCATTGATCTTTGCAATGAATCCAGTCTACAGGCTATTTACTGTTACTCACATGACAAAAGACTTGAACTTGAAATTAATTGAATGAACGCATATAGATATATATATATCTTTATATATATTACATGTATTTCATCTTTCAGCGCAGAGTACAGATCCTGATGGTAGTGGTCGTCCTGTGGTAGTCCTTGAAGGCAACTTGATATTCATGCTAACTGCTAAGATGTAAATATAGCCGGCCGAAGCTTGTGTTAAGGTGTGAAGTGACGTGGGGATTGTGTCGCGTCGTGGTGGCTTTAATGAATCTGAGGAACTGTGTGCTGCAGTCTACAGGAAGGCTGTTCCTCATGATGATGATGATGATGATAGTGTTGGGGACCTGGTGGTCTGCACAGCACCAGGGAGGAACAAGTTCCTTTGGAACCTTTAGAACCTCTGGAACCCAGGACTGGAAGTCTGGAACCCCCCCCCCCCCCCCCCCCCTACCCACCTCTCTTTCTCACACAAACCCGCCACTCCCCCCTCCCCCAGGGACAGGCTTGGCCAATCATGTGCTGCCAACGGACAGACAGATGCATCAATTATGCCCATTTAGTGTGGCGCATAGGTGAAAGGGCAACAGACAGACCTTAAGTGTCTTTCCTAGATGACCCGGTCACAAGTGTGTGTGTGTGTGTTTGAGTGAGTGTGTGTCTGTGTGTGAGAGAGAGACGAAGAGAGGGAAAGAGGGAGGGAGAAATAAATTATTGTGTTTGTGTGTCTGTCTGACAGGGAGAGTTAAAGATAGAAAAAGTGTGTTTGTGTGTTGTTGAAAGTGTTGTGTGTCGTAATACAGTAAGTAGTTAAGTGAGCTAAATTGCACTGTCCCTGCGTTGCGCAAATGCTCTTTACAGAGTACAGTCCAGACAGTGTGCTCAGCACATTGCCTGTCCAGAAACAGCAGAAGCAGTTGTCCTTAATCATTCCTCAGAGGTGGTTAG
This sequence comes from Neosalanx taihuensis, assembly GCA_030340665.1. NCBI lineage: Eukaryota > Metazoa > Chordata > Actinopteri > Osmeriformes > Salangidae > Neosalanx > Neosalanx taihuensis. The sequence continues at coordinate 6,280,766 of CM059295.1, read as the reverse complement.
TGTGATATGGAAAGTGGTCCGCTCATTACTGTGTGAGACAGGAAGTGGGCCTGATTGGCTGTCCCATGTGGATGTGACATCATATCAAACGCAGTAAGAATGCATGACCTTCCTGGCTCCCTGCCTGATATGGCTGCAGGATCTGACGGTTTATTCCTGTTCGTAAATGATGAATCCTTCAAATTGTTAACAGATACAGGTTTTAACTCTCTTCTTGTGATATTTAAGGTGACATTTTAAATGTAGAACGTTGTGAACGAGGTGTTGGTGACACGGAAGGACGAATGAACCTTCATAGATGTTTGTGAAACGTTGTAGCAAGTGATTCCAACTGACAAATTAGCATTCAGAATGACATTACAGTGGACAGACATCCCTTAGTGAGGATGAACGCCATCTGCAGGGATACTTCAGTAGAACATTGGCACTGTCTGTGTGTGTGTGTGTGTGTGTGTGTGTGTGTGTGTGTGTGTGTGTGTGCGCGTGCGTGTGTGTGAGAGAGAGAGAGAGTGTCAACTACATTTGAGAGACATTTTAAGCACTCACACAGCCCTATTTAGTGCGGTGGAAACGCGTTTCCGTCAATTTGCCTGTAAGAGCTTTAAAAATAACTGACGGTTAAGGATACCGGGAGAGCCTTTCTGAACGCGAGACCTTTACACTGTCTGTATGTTTATATCCTAAATGCTATTGTTTACAGACAGCTGTTTACATTACACTGGCCTCCATTTCCCTCAGGTGCTGGTCATTTGAAGAGGTAACAATGGCTAGATAACACTTTAATACTGCCTCGACAAAGTGGAGTTTGACTTTGTCATTTTCTGAGATTAAATAAATCTCCCCTGAGTTGAATCATCTCAAATGTGACAGCTGTGTCATTCGTTTTATTATTTTATTTTTTTATTATTATTTTAATTAGGCCTACTAGTCAGCTCGCGGTAGTCTAATATCGGTCTTCAGTTGTCTTCAGTTCATTAATAATACTTAAGTCTTTTAAAAGATTTTCACCTATGATCCTTTTTGATGAAAAATAAATGATTTTTCATGCCTTCTTCCAGGACTTACATAAGGTAAATAAATAAAACACTTGTGTGTTTATCAAAATACTCCAATTTGCATATTAGGCCCGTAAACTAGGTGGAATACATTTGGACAGGACAGACTGTGTTACTTGCTCCAGATGCTATTTTCAGCCCAGACTATTTTAATGTTTCATGCATGATGTGCTGCTCATAACCCGTGCGAAGCTTCCTCGCTAGTTGGACCGGCTCGCTCTTCGGTTCCCGGGAGACCCGCGGCGCCGCGCGGACCAATGAAAACAGAACAGGCCTGAACTGGTCTGAACAGTGAGAGTTGGCGCGTTTCAAGCGTTCACAGACAAACTGGGTTTGAGTCGCAGACTTTAGCACATCTTTATTGCTGCTGTGAAGGTTGGGTATAGGAATATATTTTCCAAATTCACCTCCAATTATGTTCCATCCGTTTTTTTTCTTTTTCTCAGGGACCCCATATGGGTTAATTGTAGGCCTGAATAAGCAGTTTGGAGTTGTGTGGTCGTTTAACTAATAAGTATTGATCTTTTATTTTAAGCACACCTAATGCAGCAACATATTTAAATTCAGGAAAAAGAGTATACAATAATTCTGATCGTTATTACTATTAATATCGTTGTTACTGTTATTTGTATCTTTCATTAATATGCAATTAGAAATAAAAGCCCATTGTTACTCAAATATTATCAATATATAATTATGATATTATTATGATTATGTGGACAATAATAATAATAGCCTAATTGTGAACTAAAATATATTAACATTGTCAAATAATTTTAATGTATTACTGTTTCGTATCAATGAAGTTGAATTGTTGTATATTATTGTCCTTGCAGCAGGATGCCTCCTTATAAGAGTGCTGTTCAGTGAACGTTCTACATCGAGCAGTCCGAATTAAGGTCGAAACGTCGAAAACGTCGAAATAAGTCCCAGTAAAATTTCCAGTGTATTTACAAGGCCTTTATTATTTTACGTTTCAACGTATTATGTAAACACATTTGAAATTATAAGCGGTAACATTTTCCTTCAATTTATTTGAAACAGATTTCAAATCATATATAATTGAATGGAAGGCTGTAACTGTCTAAATCTAAACTATGTCACGTGAAGGGAAAGAGGGATGATGGCACGAGCTCCCATGTGTCACACCGGTTCTAATGCCAACTTGTTGAATTTAAGTCATCACTTTCTGAAGGGCTCCTGCATCGTGTTCCTCTCCTGCTGCAGGTTTCATCAGCCGCCTTTTCCGAAGAGGAACCGCCGGACAGGCCTCGCGATCTCCCCGCAGCTCGAGGTCAAGGGAAACCCGGTCTCCGTGTGAGCCTCAGACGGGGTTATTTCACAAACGGGGCGGGTGTCAAGTGGCCGGTGTGACTCCTGCAGAACCACACAATAGCTGGACTGAAGCCAGAATCAGAACACCAATGAAGATACTCTATATAATATTATTGCCATGCTATTACTGAAATTAAAATTAATTCATTAATGAACTTCATTTATAAGTCGAATAAAGGTATGACATAACAATATAATTTTTATTTAACACTTTTATGTCTTGCAGTGGTATACCATTTTGGTAAATACCCACTAAAATGTCTTAATTTCAATAAATAACTAACCTTCATGCAACAATTTGTTTTTTTAATTGCTACTTATATTAATATAGTTTAATATTAAAGATAATTCCTTGGCCTATGCAAAAAAAAAAAATTGTTCCAAAATTCGTATTCGTTCAAGATCTAATATCTCACAACTTTCGTAGCAAGTGTGTACAAAACCCTTATAAGAACGTTTCTTGCAATAGTGATCAAAATATATTTCTTTCTCTCGTAACCTAAAAATGTTGCAGCATTGTTCTCAGTTAAAAGTCATGAAATGAGCATTAGAACAGCTTTCAACGAGGTGGTGTTACCAAGGAAACCCACCCTTCCCTCCTCACGGTGTGATTCCAGTTCTGTCTGGACTTCCATGGCTAAGGGGAGAAACTCGCTCAGTTTCTGCTGCCTGCATGGATGTGTGTGGGCCAGTCCGTTCCCAGGGTGTGTGTGTGTCTCTCTGCGTGTGTCTCTGTGTGTGTGAGAGAGTGTATGTGTAACTGTGTATCTCTGCTGTGTGTGTGTTGGTGATTCTGAGTATATGTATCTCATGAGTGTGTTTGTGTGTGTGCGTCTGTGTGTCCCCGTGTGTGTCTGAGTGTGTGTATCTGTGTCT